>APFE030133727.1:61255-102111 GCA_000404065.3 Pinus taeda
TGGAAATCTATTTGTCTCCTAATTGACCTTACCTCATTGAAAGTCTTCAGTTGGTTTTTGAAATTCTATTTGGAGTCAAATGTTGCCAAGTCAGAATGTCATGTCGTTGATTTGTTCAAAAGAAGTTCAACCTCAGTTCAAATTAATTTTCCATTCATAGTCTTCAATCACGTCGACCATCCTTGAGTCAGTCCTTAGTTACTCCAAATTGTAGTTCTTCAAACTTGACATGAGCTTCATGTCATAGGCCCTCATGCGATAGGTCGCTTCCTATCGACTTCAACTCATTATCTAGGAAGTTGATCTAAAAACCTTCTGTACCATGGAGCTTACATGCCTTAATGGTAGGTTTCTCACCTTCGACGATAGGTTCTCATCATTGACTTGCAATCAAATGATTCTATGAGTGTTCAACATCAGCACATCTATTCGCACTCTGTAGATTGTATTGGAGTAGCTTGAGATCCATTTTCATTATTGGTGGTTTCTCTCGCACTTGATAACGGTTCACATCATTGACCAATAATTAAGTGGTTTCTACCATGTTCGACTACGAGACATTCACTCGCATGGTTAGATTTGTACTACGGATCGAGAAATGGAGATCAAGCCCCTCGATCTAGTTTCATCCATCCAAGCTACATGGAGTTATTAAATATTCATGATCATAAACATAGATCCACTGATGGTTGCATCCATACTATGTCTTCTATTGACATATATCTTCATATGTATTTCCATACTAGTTCTTTGAGACATTTATACTCTGCGTATGTGAATGCCTACCTCAACGATGATTATATATTTCATTGTAACATTTTATTGATTATTTCATGTCTCTAACTGCAGTCTCTAACCCAAACCTTGGCATGATAAAGCACTTCAATCATCAAAACATCTCTTCTTACTTTGCACTTTAGGGGGCAATTTGTTACACGTCATTTTGTCGCATTAGGCAAATGACCATTGGTTTGGATCTTTCACTGTCCATATATGTGTTCCAAATCATACCCTTGCAAGGCTAGAAACTAAATTATCCCAAAGAGAATGAAATTCCTGGATCCCATGGTTCAAAACCCTATTTTTGGCTCCTTGCATAGTTCCCTAGTCAATCTCCGCGCATACGTAGAAGAATCCATTAGAAACTGTGCATAAGTCTGTACTGTTTTACGCTGTGGCCTACACACATGACCTAACACATGTAAAAATAAAAAGTAAAGTCTAGAAGCATTGTTAGTCGTATATTTCCCAACTAACAAGCTAGGAATGGATCCCTATTCAGCCCTAATCCCTCCCATCATGGAGCTACTCCCTCTCTTTTTGAAACCCCTATCCCACCACTAATGGATCCCATCCCTTGGAAAATGGATCCCAAACTTCCCCTCCTTGGCCTATAAATCTAACACAAGCTTGAGGATTGAAGAGGAATGTTGGAAGTAGGCTTATGCTGTAGAAATAAGGTTGGAAGGTTATTCATTCAAGGAGAGGGTTTGAGATTATTGGAAGGGACTTGCAACATCAAGGCTTAAAGGTTGTAAGTCTATTCTCAATTTTATTAATATAAAGGCAACTGTTCTTTCTCAATAATGTCTTTTTTGATACAATTTGTAGGCTTCCTTGGTCGTCTACATAGATTATGATTGCATATTGATCAATTTATGATATGTGATTGAGTTAATTAGTTCATTTATCTCGTATGCTATAAACTGGATGTTTTGATCTTGTGTATGTTTATGTTTATGTAGATATCCTTCATGACATCATGGAGAAGTTGTGGGAAGCGACGAGAAGATCTCTAAAGCATCGAGGAGAAGCGGATGGTTGAAAACTCTGAAAGGGATTTCATTAGGCATTTTGATTAAACTGTAATTGACCTCTGTCATAGTTTTTATTTCATTCAATCGCAATCTAGGGAAAGGTAGTAGTTCTTTGTTGTTTGTTACTAGATTTCTCTAAAATCTAAGGAGATCACTCTTATCCGCAAGAGGGATTTTCCATGTTTGACCTTTTGAACCTTTTGTATAAGCCTTCTTTGAGTGCTTGGAAATCTTAAAAATCTAGATTTTGGGTTTTATTTGATTGGTTTTTTATTTTTTCCAAAATTCTCCACTATTTGCAGTTTATCTTTAAGCACAAAGTGCATTTCTACGGACTTTTCTTTTTGCAACAGTGTGTATGTGCACTAGTTTTCTCTATGACCTGCACACATACCTGGAATTTTTTAAAATTTTAATTTTCTCCTCATCAAGTCCATATATTTTGATTTTTCCTGTTGAATTACACTTGATTCCTTTATGGAACTCTTTATTTTGATTTGACTATTTGGGTTGCTTTTTTTACTTTTGCAATTTAAGGTTCAAAGTTTTACCTAGTGAATTGTTTATTAATCAATAAAAGGACTCATCATTCTTGAGATAGTTTGAGTCTATCATTTTTATGTAAATACATCAAATTAAGTACTTTGTTTCCTCAACTACAAAGTGTCATTAGTATTAGGGAAATTTAGGGTTTTTCAAGAAAGCACTCATGGTTGGAAGTTTATTGTTTTGCCAAAGTGGCTATTGATTATTTATTTCAATAAGACAACTTAATCTTCTAGTTTACAATGATTTACAACTCATTTCGTCAAATTGAAATTATATATTGTGTATGTTAAAGGAAGGATTTATTGATTGTTTGTTTGGGTATGCTAGAAGTTGATAATTTCAAAATTTTGTTGTTTGTAACTTGGATTTTAAGGAGCTTAGGTTGCATTTTCCCAAGAAGAGCCAAGAATTGTGTATTTTTCATTCTTTCTTATGTGGTTTTTGAAATGATTCATTGATTCTTGTATATTTTGAAAAGTTAGTCAAGCCTCTTCCCTTATTTTAGTTACAACTCATCGAAAAGAAAATATTTTGATTTCATATTTTATTGCATTAGTTTTTTAGTCATGTCATAACACCACCAGTTTCATGTCCATTTACCTTGTGAGTAAATAACGACTCTTAAAATCAACGCTAATAAAATCAATCTAGAATTGTTTTATCTTAGTACTATTTTCCACCTACATTAGATTAGGTTGTAGGGATTTGGAATAGGGAAGTGAGTTAGCTTTCCAAATCTGCAAGCAAACATTAACATCTTGTGATAGGGAGAAAAATCCATTTACTACAATTTTGCTCTGGGAAGCTCCTCTTACAAAGGAGTCAAGCATGAGATCATATCAGACCCAGTGGAGTGATCAACCCCACTTCATTGGTTACGGTAGAGTGATTTACACATAATAAAAAAGGTTTTGAAAGGTACTTGGGAGTCACTTGGAAGTAAACCTCAGATTAACAATGTTGTGGAACTTTCAAAGGGATTGAGCTTCGTTAATCTTCCCTTACATGTACGTCCGATTTGCGACTGTCCCCCTAGGTTAAATTGCTTTATGTGGTAACCTTAGAGACCATAATATTAAGGCTTTTACCCGAGGTGATGGCAAAGGGTAACTCTCTGTTATACCTGGAATAGATGTTGGCTAGACTCACTTGGACCTTTCTGGAGGGTATTCTTCATTCGAGATGGCATAAATGAAGTTTACTTGCATTGAATCATGTACATTAAGCAAGTTATCAACTTAACTAGTTATGCTCGCTATATCTACAGCCATTTTTCACTTTGATCTATGTGACGTTGGGTTTCATCGCCAACTAGTGATTTCACTGTGAAATGCTTGTTTGCATGGTTTGAATCCTTAGATTTACTAGTGCATGATAATTGTTTGTTTTTACTTTTTTACAGACCTTAGGTGTGGATTGTGATTTTTGATTGTTAATATTGATAAAATATTCATATAAGGTTAATCTAATGGCAACAACGTTAGACGTTACTGATAAAGAACTCCCTTTTAATGGGAACCCTAATCCTCTTCCTAATTTTACAAATATTGGTCCTCCTTATATTGCTACATTGTCACTTCCTGGATTCACGATACATTCAGGTGTGGTTGTTTTCAACTTATTTGATCCAAAATACCCAAAATATTCCACCTCAACTGAGTTTTTCACCTCAACTGAGTACGTCATCTCAACATCACCATCCTCTCATTGACCCTTTACCTTCTTCACCCAACATGTCCTCCTCCCTTTCTTCTTCTCTTGGTAAAATCCTTGATGCTAGTAACCAGGTGACTAAGAAGAAGAAGAAAGGGAAGAAGAAAATGAAGACGCAAGATAAGAAAGAAGTCAACCAACCATCCATGCTTGTAGGTAATAGTAATGTTGAGGAAACTTCTAGTATGCACCGCAATCACAGATACCCTTGAAAGATTTGTAAGGGTGACCACTTCTTTATTGATTATCCTGGTATTGCTAAGGTCTTGGAAGTATGGTAAAAAAATTATTATCAAACTACTATTGATCCATCAACCAATGATTGTGAGGTTCCCAAGAAAAAGGGTAAAGTTAGGTTTCCTTGTGGGTTATGCAAAGTCATTCATCATAGTCACCTTTTCCCTCATATGGATGAAGCCTAAAAATTGTTGAAAACTCACTGTTTTAGAGAAACAACTTCCAACTGGTTACCGTAAACTTTCTCTCAACCTACCATCAGGTGACGAAGTGATTGATCTAATTCCAAGTATAGCCAATCCCACTCTTCCATTGGAGAGTGAAACACATGTCACTCAAGTTGATGAGCCATTGGTTGATCAAGTGGTCGACTCGATTCTATCTTCATTTGATCTCACTCTCCCTTTAGAAAGTGAACTTAATACCGCTTATGTTCTTCTTGTTACTTCATATTCTTCTACACATGGGAGCATTTCACCTATTTCCATTGAGTCCCCTCCAAGTAATGAGGCTATATCCTTAGATTGGAGTAGACTGACAGGACCTCATCTTCCTTCTTCCATCGGCCCTTTCCAAATCATTGTGAAAGCATATGGTAAGAATGTGTGGCACACAAATGTAGATGAAGGTGTTTCTATCAGTATTTTATCCTCATCTACATAGAAAGTTTTGGGTTCCCCTCAACTTGTGCTTGTTACACAAAATAGTTTGGATTTTAATAGAATTATTAGCGAGCCTTTAGGGATCCTTCCTAAGTTACCTATTACTTTGGAAGGTAAAATTATTTGTATTGATATAATGGTATTCCAAGGCCCCTTGGATTTCAATTTTCTCCTTAGGTGAGACTATGTCTATTCCATGAAAGTTTCTGTATTGACACTCTTTTGCATTGTGCCTTTTCCTCACAATGGAAACATCGTGACTATTGACCAACTTTCATTTGTAGATCTTGATTTGACTACTAGCGACCTGGCATCCCTGAATGTTCCTTATCTGCAAGTGGTATCTACCCTACCATAGGTTAATTATGTGGCAACCAATCCCATGTCTTTGGTTACTGATGTAAGCAAGCCTCTCACTGTTTGCTCAACTTCTTATGACTTAGATCTGGTAAATTACATAGGTAACCTTATGGGGGAATTTGAAATGCATTTTCTTACCCCTTTTGATTCTCTTCACACGTCTTCCTTACAGAGAGTTATTCTTCCTTCTAATGAATATCTCTTGGAGGTCGTGGTCGGGAAGCATCCCTTGGCATGTGTTTCTTCCAAATGGAAGCCATGATCCAAGTTATTAAGAGGATAGTTCTTCCACTGTGTAAACCTCGTTAAAAAACAAAGCAGACTCTTATGAGCATAGTGGTTTTTGTTTCAAGCTCGTATAGACAAGAAATAAACTTTCGTGAGGATAGTTCTTTTACTATGTCAACCTCATTAAAAAATGAAACAAATACCTGTGAGGATAGTTCTTTTATTGTGTCAAACATGTTAAAAAATGAAACAAACTTCAGAGGATGGTTCTTTTGTTATGTCAACCTCCCTAAAATGAAACAAACTCTAGGCATAGTTATTTTGTTTCAAGCTCACATAAAATGAAACTACTTTATGAAATTCATGAGCATAGTTTTATTTCAAGCTCATTAAAAAATCAAACAAGTCCCTTTTTAAACCGAGTATTTTATATGATTTTATAAATAAACCTTTATTTCATCTACCTATATCGATTACTTAAAAATATCAAACAAAGCTTGGGGGGCATATGCCTCTTCATGGGTACATTATAATTATGTTTTGTGTGCAACAATTTTTTGAGCATCTTTTTACAATTTTCTATTACTTTTACTATTTATCTTGCATTACATTTGATTATTGATGCATTGACATTGGTAAACATCTGTAAGAAAGAAAAAGAAATATTCATCTATATATTGTACAAGATAGATTGAAATAGAAGTAGTGCTTTCATTAATTAAATGTTTGTAAAAAGTATGTGTTTAAAAAAAAGTCATCGAAAGACATGAGGCTCTGTGGTCTTTATTTTCCGAACATGCCAATACATCATCAAAAAGATAAAATCTAGCGCTAAGACTAGCGACTACACATGTTGATCATGATAAAAAACAATAGTGCGAGCTACTCATCGTAGTAAGCAACTAATAGGCTTGGGAACCCCCACATTGTGCCTCTGGTAGCGGAGAGGTAAGTCATATATCCGGACATTCGGGATGTCCAAGGTCAACCTCTCAAGGTTGCACTCCAATTTAGTCAATGCCTCTACTATGGGTTCTCCACTGTGGGAGCCACTAGCTTCTCACCATGTCTATCATATCTATGTAACCTTACTGGTCTAATCGGGGCCACATCTACATGATCATTTCAGACAATTAGTTTTGGATGCCAAAAAACAACAAAAATTGAAACACACAAAACAACTAAAGTGTGAAGTTTTTACCTAAATCACCCCACTGCATCCCAGTTGGCAGTGGCATATCTGGATCACCTATGTAATCCATGTCTATGTATGGAAAATCTTCAGTCATGATGATTTAATTTTCTATCCATCCAAAGAAATCAGGAGTGAACTGAATCATTGGTCCTTCACCACCTTTGTGGCATGCCATCAATGTGACCCATTTCAGTATGCAAGGGTCCCAAGGTCCTCCTCTCTCTATAGCTACCTATGGAGCGAGAAGATGGATCTGCTCTAGATCAATTGAGATTACAAAGGAACCATACCCAAAATTCTTGAGTTTGTCAGTTTTGACTCTAGCTAGTTTCCTTTTCAAATTGGAAACTACTTCCCGGCACCAATTGAATATAGTAGGTTGCAAACACTCTACACTTGTTTGCATATGGGCCTTTGTAAGAAAGTGAATAGTGTCACTTCCACATAGTTGTGAAATAGTGAACCCAATAGCTTTCAAAGGAAGCCTTTCTATGGTTTTGATGTCAGTTCTCCCATATTTGAGAGAATCTCTTGGAGTGAAATGTTGTATCAGATAGGTGGCATTTGTTTTGCCACCTCGATTATGTCCATATAGATAAATTTCCACCCCACGGTGTGGGAGCCCAGATAAGAAGTAAATGTCATCAGCATCAATAATGAGCCTATGGTGTCCAATTATGAAGCATTCTTCTTGTACATTCCATTTGCCCACCATCCACTCTAGCAAGTCTAGTTGGGCCTTCATGCCTGGAATAGTGAAAAACTTATACAACCACAATTTTTCAATGCATGTATAGTCTTTGGATGGTTCAGTGTAGCTAATTTTTTTCTTCATATTCATGTTATTTCCACTCCATTTTTGTGTTTCAAAACCTTGCAAACAAACATGGAGGATCATTAGAAAAGATCATGGTGAAATTTTGCAAGTAATTTGGGAGTTTTCTATAAAAAAATTGTATTCCCAAGGCGTTGTGTGTGGTTCACTAAACAAAACATTGTGTATGTGCTCAATTTAGCCTTAGAAACTGCTCATATCCCAATTTTTAGTGTGAAAAACTCAATCGATGTGCAAAAGCCCGATAAGGGTGAATTGCACTCGTCGAGGGTAATTTTCCATTTGAAACCCTCCCCAAAAAAACTAAATACACGGTGAAATGTGAAATAAAAACCATACAAATGAAGATTTCGAAGAGATGATTTACCTGGAGAAGACATCTCGCAATTTCGTCCAACATTTTTCCCAGAAACTGCCTCTAAAGTTCTTGGTGAAAAATGAGCTCTATCACTCGCAAAAGGTAAAAAAACACAAATGGTAAAAAGTTTTTACTGTTTGGATTTTTATAAGTTTTTAGGCTTGTTGAAATATTATTTTCTTCCTATTAACCTTTAAAATCCAAATTTATAATGTTTTTTTACTATATTTTTTAGTAGTGATGATGATTTTTGAGTTAAAGTGTGTAGGTCATAGGTTATTTATGAAAACAAATCATTTTGGCATTGAGTATATTTTTATCACTTTTTTGAACTCGTTAAAACTTACGAAAAAGCGAAAACAAAGAGCTCTCTTTATGCCCTTTTCAGACTCCTTAAAGATGAAAATATCGTCGAGTACTTGACTGTTCAAATTCATAAAAGTAAATGAACAATAATCTATTTAGTATAAGTCTACCCCTTTTATGTATTGAACTAGAATATTTACGAAAAAGGTATACGTTGACTAATCATGGTCAATAGATTTCTCTCCTGCACTATTTTACCCTCTTTCGGGCTTGAGGGACTAAATTTACGAAAAAGGGCACTGTGGAGTTTACTTATGTTTTTCTCGAGACTCCCTAAAAATGAAAAACATTGAGCTTTACTTTCTCCGGGCTTGTTAAAATTTAAGTTGAAATAAATGAACACGTTTTCTTTTTGTGTCTTTTCAAACTCTTTAAACATGAAAATGACATCGAGTTACCCCTTCACTGGACTCGTAAAATATAAACAGTGTAGGACTCATTAAGCATGATGGGACCAAACTACTCCTTCCTAGGGTTCATTAAAAATACTTTGAAGGACTCATTAAGCATGATGGGACCAAACTACTCCTTCCTAGGGTTCATTAAAAATACTTTGAAGGACTCATCCAAAGGATGATATTATAGGACAAGCATAGGTTATCCTCCTCAAGCTTGTAAAAAAATAAAGAGGTACTTGCCAGTAATAGTGGGGGAAAAGTGAGAAAATTTTATTTTTTTTTGTTTTATAAAAGGCAATATGTCTCTCTTGAGCATGACACTCCATCACTTTTTGTGTCCGAGTTTGGAAATCCATTTGCCTCCTAATTGACCATACCTCATTGAAAGTCTTCAATTGGCTTTGGGAATTTTTTTTTTATTCAAATGCTTCCAAGTCAGAATGTCATGTCGCTGATATGTTCAAGAGAATTTCAACCTCATTTCAAATTATGTTTCCATTAATATTCTTCAATCGTGTTGATCATCCCTAAGTTAATCTTGGATTACTCCAAAATGATATTCTTCAAACTTGACATGAGTTTTGTGGCATAGGCCCTCCTGCAACGGGTCGTTTCCTATTGACTTCAGCTCATTATCTATGAAGTTGATCTATAAACCTTTAGTACCTTGGATCCTCCATCCCTTAATGGTAGGTTTATTGCCTTCGATGACAGGTTCTCATCATTGACCTTCAGTTGAATGATTCTATGAGTGTTCGACATCAACACATGTATTCGTACTTCATAGATTGTACTGGATTACCTGGAGAGCCATTTTTATTATTGGTAGTTTCTCTCACACTTGTTAATGGTTCAAATCATTGACCAGTAATCAAGTGGTTTCTACCATGTTAGACTACGAAACATTCACTCACATGGCTAGATTTGTACTATGGATCGAGAAATGGATATCAAGACCCTAGATCTAGTTTCATCCATCTAGATTGCATGGAGTAATTAAATATTCATGATTGTAAACATAGATCCATTGATGGTTTTCTGGTATTGACATGGATCTTCATATGTATTTATGTACTTGTTCTTTGAGACATTTATACTTAGTATGGGAATGCCTACTTTAGCGGCGATTATATATTGCATTGTAACTTTTGATTGATTTTTCAGGTCTTCAAATACAGTCTCTAACCCAAACCTTGTCATGATAAGGCACTTCAATCATAAAAAAATCTCTTTTGACTTTTCACTTTAGGGGGAAATCTATTACACGTCATTTTGTTGCATTAGGAAAATGCCCATTGGTTTGGATATTTCGCTATCCATAAATGTGTTCCAAAGCATCCTCTTGCAAGGCTAGAAACTAAATTATCCCAGAGAAAATGAAATTATTAGATCCCATGGTTCAAAACCCTATTTTGGCTCCCTGTGCAATTCCCTAGTCAATATTTGTGCATACACAAAAGAGTCCATTAGAAATTGCTCGCAAGTGTGCATTGTCTTACACTGTGGCCAACACACCTGAATTAACGCATATAAAAATAAAAAGTAAAGTCTAGAAGCATTTTTAACCATATTTGTCCCAACTAATAAGCTTCAAATGGATGCCTATTCAGCCCTGATACCTCCCATCATGGAGCTACTCCATCTCTTTGTTGAACCCATTTCCGACCATTAGTGGATCTCATCCCTAGTAACATGGATCCCAAACTTCCCCTCCTTGGAAATAAAGCTAACACAAGCCTGAGGATTGAAGAGGACTATTGGAAGTAGGCTTATGCTGCAAAAATAAGGTTGGAAGGTTATTCATTCAAGGAGAGGGTTGGAGATTGTGGGAAGGAACTTGCAACACCAAGGCTTCAAGGTTGTAAGTCTATACTCCATTTTATTAGTATAAAGGACTTTATTCTTTCTCAATTATGTATTTATTAATACAATTGGTAAGATTTCTTGATCAACTACATAGATTATGATTGCATATTGATCAATTTATGATATATGATTGAGTTAATTAAATAATGTATCTCTTATGTTATATATTGGATGCTTTGATCCTATGTATGTTTTTGTCTATGCAGATCTCCTTCAGGACATCATGGAGAAGTTGTGGGAAGCGATGGGAAGCGATGGGAAGATATCTAAAGCATCGAGGAGAAGAGGATGGTTGAAAGATCTGAAAGGGACTTCATCAAGCATTTCAATTAAAAGGTAAGTGACATCTATCATAGTGTTTGTTTCAGTCAATCACAATCTAGGGAAAGGTAGCAATTCCTTGTTATTTGTTACTTGATTCCTTTGAGGTCTAGGGAGATTGCTCTTGTATGCAAGAGGGATAAGCCCGCATAACTGAAGGTATGATTCAGTAGTTACAGATCTGTATTCAGGTTTTCTTCAAAATGGTCAATTACATACACATATCTACTTCTAGGTAGTCGCATTTTGCAGTATAGACAGATTTGTACGTGGGTATGCTTCTTGAAAAGTGTGTACATACACAGAAGTGTCTTATAAGGGTCACATACATATGGTAGGGTTTTTTTGTATATGATGTCTAATCATTCTTGTTGTGTTTGTTGTTTTCTGTCGATGAAGTCTTCCATGATGATCTGTGTTCTATAGTGCTACTTGAGGTTGAATTGATTATGTTATGAAATTTTGAATAGTAATGATGTTGCTATGAGATGATCTGTATTTGGTCTATATATTTGTGACCAGGTTAGTATGTGTTTCAGTGATTGATTTTAGTAGTACATTGATTCAGTTTCAAGGTTCAATGTTTTGATATTTGTACGTGGTTTATATGAAGAGAAAGTGTGTATATACACAGGTATGTCTCATAATAATAGTGTATATATTTTGACATAAGGTTGACCAAGGTTTGAAGTGACTGAAACTAGTTTCTATGATGAGTTATAAGTGGTCTGAAATTTTGATGAAGAGTATACAATAATTTGAGATGATCTAGCTGCTTTGGTTATTTGAGATTCAGTAATTGGTTTATTCAATGATTTGGTGATTAAGTTGTTTCAGTGATTGGTTTCAGTTTGTTATTTGATATTGGGCTTAAATGATGGTAGTGGGTCCAGTCTGAAAATTTGATGAAACGTAGCCGACAAATTTGATGTTTTGGTTTAGGTGGATCCAATATGAAAATTATGAAACGTGATCCATGAAAATGTTGAGGATTGGAGCCTTTAATAAGGAAGTCGAAGCTTCCTTCTAGTGGTAGTTGGTAAATCAAATCAGGGGGTAGGAGGTCCCTTCCGATGGGTGTCGGTAAATGAGATCAGGGGGTTGGAGCTCCCTTCTAGTGGGCATTGGAGAATGAGAGAAGGTTGTAGCCTTCTACAGGTGGGTGCTTGCATGCTAGTATGAGTATGCGAAATACAATATTGTAAGATTTTTTTTCTTTATAATAAAAGATAAAGACAGATACGACGGCAGCAGTGGTTTTTTCCCACTTTGGGTTTCCACCTAAAAATCTTGGTGTTCATGTGTGTTGACGTATTACTTATGTGTGATAGTTTATTCTATTCTTACTACATGTGGTTATTTTTTTAATTGATGTCTAAAGAAGTATTGATGCACTAATTCAAGTTAAACAGATCATGAATTGGTTGAAAATTTAATTAACTGGATATATGCTACTTATCCTCATCGCAATCGCGTACATACACTGGTTCACTGAATTAAAGTTGTGTATCGAAATATGAATAAGAAATTGAAAGTGTTTAGTGAGTTTTAAAAATACTGATTCAACCCCCCCGCCCCCCTAGTATTTTTCCCAACACCAAGCAACTTGTGTACCCCTTTAGTAAAGTTGGACATATTTTGGATATGTTTTCTTCGGTTGAGAAAAAAAATTTCATTGGTGTCCCCAAATTTCTTCATTTCTACCTTGTATTTTACTCTTGCTTTATCTACATCTTTGATATCCAAGAATCTCTTGTATTAGGTTTATCTTCTAGATATATATTTGTAATTTTTTACGTTTTGGTATTGTTGAAATTCAAGTCACGAATAATTCCCACTCATGTTATAGTCTTTAACTCAAATTATTTGTTGTAATTGAGTGAATTTAACAAACATGTCCTCTTATTTTATTTCTATATCTAAATAATTGTTGCTCTAATACTAATCTTGGAGTTATGTTTATTCACCATAAGAACTAGTGAGAGGCCAAATTTTGAGGAAAGAATGATACTTGTCATATTTTTGTCATCATCATTAGTGATCTAATACATATCACAATATATTTTAATCTTTTTAACTTATATAACACTTTCTATATTATTGATACTATCAAATTTTGGAATCATGATTCTTATTGTATTATCAAACGTAATAGGCAATCATATATTTAGTGTTGGGTGAAGCAAAAGTATTAGAGCTTGAACTTCCTATTCCATTACTTGAATGGGTTCAAGAGTCTAATTGTTTACTAAGAATATTGACATTGTTTATCTAGATTGCAAATTTTATTTCCACTCTTCAATGTTTATTTAATATATCAACTTTGGTGTCCCAAACCTTTATTCTGGTATTAATTTTCACCCTATTTTCCATAGTATTGATATAGGAATAATTCTATGAATTTTTATGATTTTTACACTATGCTCTAAATTGTCGACCATTTTTTACTCATATTACTGACTTTGTTATTTCTTTTATTTCTACACTAAGCTCTAGATTGTTCAACATCTTATCTTTTGAAAAAAATATTAGCAAATGTTTTTTTAATCACTCCATGTCTTTCCCAAAAAAAATCTATTTTTGAAAATTTGTCCTCAATTTTTGTGCCCTATTACACTTGACATACTTATATTATCCAACCTTAATTTTTATGTGCATATATAGAAGCTATACCCTAATACACTCAACATACTTTTCAAGCCTTAATTTATAAGCATAGACTTAGAATATACATCTCAAGATGTGTTATAACACAAATGTAAAAATGTACAAATAGTATTACCATAGCGATCGTATGAAACATTATAGAATTCTCAAAATTTGTAATTGGTATAGATCACACCTTGGGAAGTGTTTTGATGGATATCTCTTTTAGAAGTGTGCTAGGATGACAATTATTTTGATGCACAATATATCTCCAGTTGGATTATATTCATACATCTACCATCACTTGTACAGTGAAATATGGACACGTACATTGAAGGATGGAAAATATAATACATTAAATAACTAATGGATGAACCATACATCAATCTGGCCTTTCATTTATACAATATATCAAAAGTGGGATGAACTTTTATATAAATTACCATCTCTTCATAAATAATTACAAAATGACTTACTAATTTTTATTATCGCTTGAATTTATTTACGATGTACTTCATTTTAAAGTAGTTTTATGTCTTATGTAACATTAATAAGCATGTATGTTGGAATTATCCACAAACTTGTTATTTGACACATTCATGGGATACAATATGACTCTAATATTTCACTTCTTAAACCTAAAAAGAACACTTGGGAGACTTTGGATATGTTTTTTAATAGTTTTAATACCATGTCAATTTGTTTTACATACTCTTCCCAAGATTTTTGTAAATTAGTATATCATTAAGAAACACTGACATTTTTTTTCTAAAGAAGGGTTTGAAAATTTGAAGGTTCCTTGGTATGACCAAATAGCATCAACAAAGACTCATAATGATAATCATGTGTTCTAAAGGTTATTTAGAGATGTCTTCTTTCTACATTTTATTTGATGATATCTAGAATGGAGATTCAATTTGGTAAAAAAAATGTTCTTTACAATTTGTCTAGTAATTCAATAATAACAAGAATAAGAAACTTATGTTTAATGGTAATTTTGGTCATATGGACACATACTTCATGAACCTTACCTTTTTTGAAAGATTGTCACTGATAATGAGAAATCGCTTTTGCTAGGCTTAATGATGTCAACCTGTATTGTTTCCTGAACTATATTCTTATCTCACTATGAGTACTTGTAAGGTCTAATGTTAGGTGGTAGACTTCCTGATTGCAAATGAATAGTGTTGTCATAATCTCAAGCAAGTGGAAAACACTTAGGCATATCTCCAAATACCTTGTAATGGTAATTGATGTATTTTGGAGATCTACAAGAATAGAGGGTCTAGATGTTTGAATATCTAGTAAGCACATTTACACCATGACATCCCTTTTCGTGTAATCTTTTCATGTTGTTAGAACGTATCATTTTAGAGGGTTTCCATTGGATTCATATAAGTTCAATTTTATTACCTTCTAAGGAAAATATCATGAAAAGTTCTTGAAAATCAAGAGCCATTATTCCCAATTATTGTAGACATCAAAGTCCCTAAAACAATTTCAACACCACCCATTTCGATCGCAATTATGGGACTATCCAATAAATAATCCCCACATAAAGAGCTTAATGTTTTGGCACTTCCATGAAAAATGTATGGTACCTAGATATACGATCATTACTTGAAACTTTGGTGCTAGATATATAAATCAATTGAGAAGTTTCACAAATTTGCAACTAATGAAATGATGGGTACTACTAGAACCTATCAACATTGTTATCTTTTTTAATATAACATTTATCTTGAGGGGTTGCAGAGTATCGATGTTAGCCAATGCATGAAAATATATGGTTGTAGTATTCTCTTCCATTTCTATATCTTGTGATAGTCCCAGTTCTTAATCTTCTTCATCTTCATAGTCTCTGTAGAATAATTTCTTATCATTAAATTTATGCCCCTTACTATATGTATTGTTACATTTGAAATGTAGTCCCTTTTCTTTTCTTCCATCAATTTTCTGAAGTGTCAACCTTGTAAGTTGAGTGAGTTTAGGATAGGGAACATGGTTCTCTCTATAGTTTTGTGGAAACTCTTCTAGTATTCATTTTTTTACTTTCAATTTTCCTTGCCACATTAGAAACATGCTCTAAGTATTTTGGTTCTAAGAGATTCAACTCATATTGAATTCCCTTTTTTAAAGTTCCCAGAAAGAGATCCAATCAATTATCCTCGAGAACATTCTCTATGTGCTATGTGATTGTACTTCTCTTCAAATTCTTTTCATATGTAAAAATGGACAATGAGAATATAGAACCATTTTTTCATTCACAAAGTTTTTAATACCCAACACATTGATCAAGTTATAAATAAAAGGATGTAAGAGTTTCCTTTCGTAAATTTGGCACTTGGTGTATAGCAAAGAATCACTCCATATGGAATATCTATGTTATAAGATCTTAAGTAGTTCCTTGGTCCCTAAGTGAACACCCAATCATGAAAATCTTAGGGTGATGAATGATCATTATTTTATGATTCAATAATCATGCCTTTGAAATGTGTTGAATTATTATCCATATGTGATTGAGGCTAAAACTATTGTTCTCCTTATTTTCATGACGTCATTGGACCACAACATTCTTTTTAGGGAACCTCTATAAGAGCATGGTTTCCATGGAATCTTGTAATTGTTGCATCTTTTGGTCCATTAAATTATTTATTTTATATACCATTTCCCTTTTAAAAATATCCTCGAAATGTGAAAAATACATCAATTTCAACACAATTCCATTGATTTCATTGACTTGGTTCTTCGGATGGGATACCCTATTTTCTAACTCTTCACCTTCTCCAAGTATCACATCTGAGTCCTCTAAAAGCTTAGCAGGAGTAGAAATCTTACAAAAAAATTTTCCATGTTGGAAACTAATAATAATACTCTCCTTTCTCTTTACCACAAATTTTTAATCATCAAAATAGATCTTCCAATCAAAATTTGTTATGCCAATTGTAAGTCATGTACCTTTAAAAATTTGATTTGGAGACTATCTTGCTAGCCAACCATTCTCTCGATGTATCTCTAAAATTTAAGCCCTTCTAAGTCTAAAAATTTGGTTTGTTCTATTTTGATATGTCTTATCTACATTTCCATATTTTTAATCAAAATTTGATGTGCCAAATGACAATTATGGTAACCTCCCAAAACTTGTTGATTAGTGGCTCTTTCTAGATAGTGAAATTGTACAAAATGTCACTTGTCCATTTTTTTCTTATATGCTTATAAAATTTTGACCTAAAACACTCGTTTATCCTCTTTATAATGAAAATAGTGGTACCCAAATTAGATATCTCTAGAATTGGATAATATGTTTTTACCTAGAACACTAGTTTGAGACTGGTTGTAGGACTAGTCAAAGAACCTAACTTCCACAACTTGTAGCTTCAAAACTATAGTGAAATGAAAAATTAAAATTAAAAATATATATATGTATATATGATATGTCTCTTCAATATCCTTAAAAATTATGTGCCTTATCTTTCCCAGAAAAAGGCTATAATTGTCATACAAATAACACCTATTTGAAATTGGTTTTAGGACTAGTTAAAAGCCCTAATTCCACATGCTATAGCTCTAAAATTATAGAAAACCAAAACTAGAAATTTTTACAATAGGAACTTCACTATGTCTCCTCAAGATCCAAAAAAAAAAATCAATCTAAAACTTACGAGAAAGTTACATTAAAAAAGTCCATGTTGCTTGTTTGAAGGAGAACAACCCTAGGATCATATGCTCTAAAACCAAATGTTGTTCCCCAAACACCCAAAATAGCATAAAAAGATATAGAAAAGTAAACACCATTCTTTGATAATGAAGAGAAGAATGAATGTGAAGCATCTTCGAGGGGTTAACCTTCTCTTACAATATAATCAATGTACAAAATGAGATGATTTCTAAAACCAACTTCATTATTATATATAGGAGATGAAGGGTGCAATTATAATTGAAGGTTCTATCCTACCACATTAATGTAACTATAAAAATATTATAACTTAATATCTAGGGACTTAGGTAGGGTTTCACACAAATTGTTGACCTTAAGGAGTAATATCACTTCAATGTAAACTATTTTCCTCTTAGAAGTAAATTTCTAACTTCAAGAGGCTATATGGTCAAATTGTGTCCCTTTTATCGTGATGGCCTCTTAGGCTTGCAATATCCCCTTTCATGTAGGTTATTTAAAATAAATAAGAATGATATTTTTCTCTACATGATTTATTCTAATTTTTCACAACTCAAGAGACGTGAGTAAAGTAGCTTAATTTGATATTTCTCTATGCACAAGTTATTATAGTTTTTCCAAGCTCAAGAGACACGAGTCTCTCACCTAGAAAACTTGTCGGTTATCATAGTCTTGTAGTAGCTACAACCAAACCCCTCATTTCCTCTAAGCACCAATTATTCCTAGAGGAGAATGGGGGTCCCTCCTTTTAAAGAAATTTATCATACACCTTGTGTGCTTGATTAATGTGTCCTTGGCTAAAATCACCTTTCTATTCACCCTGATGATTTTGAGATGTTGATATGCTAAATGATAAAAGGGCTAGATGTTGGCCGACCTAGTGATATAGGATTCCACTAATGAACAATCTATCGATACATTAATAGGAACTTGGTTATCCAAGTGAAATAGGGCTCCAACAACTAACTTTTCTTAGCGAAAAGACTTTAACTTAGTTCTTGACTTGAAAACTTACCTTTTCAAGCCCCTTATCACATCATTGATGATCAAGCTAAAAATACAACATTATGATATTCATCAATCCAGCAATATAACACTCAAGAGATGACCAAATCTATTTTTTTCTCCCCTAGACTGGATTTTTTAGGTTTTGTATGACTCCACTAAGGACTTGTCCAATGATGGAGTTCTTGAAAGGCCTTAAGTTGGATTACTAATATCTAAAAACTCCTTGTTAAATCCTTGTATTTCCATATAGGTGACATGGTGCCTTAATGAGGCTCAATCTAGTGATATAACCAGTGTTTTTACCTCCTTTTCCATGACACACTAACCCTTAGTGTATCGTTGGCTTGGTAATTAGTGGAATTAAAATGAAAAAGCATTTACTAATGACATTAATGTACCCAACCTTAAGTAAACTCTTTAAAAGGACACCATATTGCCTTATTTTCTCACATTGCCCAATGTTATCTTTCTCTTGTGAAATTGAAAACACAGATTTGAGAGACTAATTCCTCACTCCTTTTCAAGACTAGGTGGAAACCATCTTAGCTCATGTTTGGTCATATACATCCCACGCAACGATGGAATTTTGGTTTCTATTTGTTTATTATGTAAATAAAATCACCTATCTCTATAGTTGGTCCATCTTTTCTTCTCTTCCTCATTCTACACCAACTAGTTTTCCCTTTTTCACATTAAGTGGGAAATAAAGTTTATTTGTCAAGCTCAAAGTTTTCGCTAATAATCTTTTCCATCGAGACCTAGCTCATCATAGTTCACATGTACCTACAAAAAATTTTCTAAATGCCTTGATTTATCCTCATAGAACACCTTCATCAACTGTAAATTAGGATATGCATGCCCCCAACTAGCTCATCTCACTCATTCCTTTCTCAATTTAACCTAGAATCATGCCCTAGCAAAAATAATATGGATTTTTGGCCTCTGAGTCGATTAGTTAAGAGAGTGGAACCCTTGTATTTCTCTTTCTCCATGTACAATAGCATTGATTTCTTCATCTCTTTACTTCTTAAGGTCAAACTCATCAAGTCTCTTAGGATTCATTATCCTTCCATACATTATTCCCCCTTACCCAACTTCACTATTAAAGCTTGGCTCCAAGCTCACTCACCAACACTTTATCCTTTCTCCTTCAGAACAAGAGAACATGTTTTTTTTATCCCAGAAACTCTAACCTCAACCTCTTTAGTGTAGATAATAATATTTGTGGCATAATATCAAGCCATCATGGTCAAAATTTTGATCTCATGAGTAACCATGTCACGACGACTCTTTACCAAGATTTATTTTTCATACACCATGGAGACTCAAAAACATGTTACCTTTGGTTGAGTTTAGATACCATAAAGTTAACTAGTATACAAGCACAACTAGCCTTGATCCCAAACCTTTGAGTTCCCTATAGTTAATGTTTTAAACTTATCTACATAATGGGTATTGTTTTTTTAAGTGTCATGAAGGTAAAATATGTATGTGTCAAAGAGAAGGCTCTACAAATCCCTAGTGGTTGAAACCTCGGATGAAGAGTCACCTACCAAATCACTCAGTTGTGAGATTAAGGATACCCTATGCTTCATTGATAGATATACATCATACACATTGCCAAAAGTATACTTGATTTTTCAGAGAGAAAACCCACCTCTAAATGAACTAGACTCAAATACCTATAAGGTTGTTAGAATGTCCTAGTTACACAAGGTAGTTTTCCGTCCCCATGTATTTTTATGTGTAGATGTAGTTAAGTGGTTCATAACTAATGTTGACCCTAAGGAAGCCATGATCAGGAATAGCCATGGGAAGCATATTGGCCCATTCAATGCCTCTAACATTGAGATGTATTGTAAGCTCCCTAAGGAAGATTTAGCCTTGGATTAGGATTGGTTGTCATATTTTAAAACCTTTTCCAAAGAGCTTCTGAATACATGGTGGACCAAGAAAGGAATTTCTAGGTGTAGGCAAAACACAGGGTACCCTACCAATTTGCTAAAGACACCCTTCTAGCATGTTGGTTGTATGACTGATCCAACATAGAAACCTTATATGAAGGATGGGTCTCATTGATGTATTCTACAACATTCGCGGGAATCATATTCAACTAGGTTGATACCCTCTCTCTCTCCTTGAATTATAATAGCAAACAAGTTTAGAATCCAAAGGAAGTCCAACAAACTCAATTCTTCATAGCCTCCTACCTGAAGGAGATCATCCATGTCGAGAATGTATTCCTAGAAATGGTTTGCAAGTGGAAAATGAAAGAGGATATATTGCAAATTTATTATAAAATCCTATAGGAGACTCATTACATTTAGTATTACACCAAAATATGTCAGGACTCCTTGATCCCACTATATGAACTTTTGTTCAATGTGCATACTTCATGTATGTCTGAAAGATCCAAGAAATTAATGTCCATAGTTAATGTCTAGTTTATTGATCAAGATGGAAAATACCTAAAAATATTTGGAGTGAATAAACTTCCTCATATACTAACAAAGTTTGTAAATGAACAAATGAGATTACAAGAAATATCATATCAAGTTTATAGAGGAGTAGGTGGAGAACTCTTACATAAAAAGAAGCGTCCTAGCCACACATCCCATTACACCTAGGCTCATATCATCTAAAATACATGAAAGAAGAAGAAACATAATTTGATGTTGTGACACTATTCCATTTTGGGGATCTGATCCACAGGTATGAACCCACCTCATGCGAATACAGGTGGGTTACCAATTAGAGACAAGGGCTAAGGAGGAGAATAGAAAATTGCCTTGAACTTCTCAAAAGTTTTTTTGGTATAGGCTATAATTCACCTAGAGTGAAAATAAATAAATAAATAAAGGGGGGGAATATGTAGCTCAAACAGAGGCCCCTTCCAAAAAACAAGTAGCCCAATAGGAAGCAAATAGAGTTTCACGCGAGGAAAATCCAAAATAGAGAAGAAAGGAAGCCTAAATAGCCCAAAATCTTGACATGAAGAAAAAAGGAAGAAGAATAAAGGAGGAGAAAGAAAGAAAGATAAAAGCAGCGGAAGAAATAAGAAAAATATAGGAAGAATAATGGAAGAGACAACAACGATAAGATGAGGAAAAATCATAGGAAGAAGCCATCAAGGCCTAGTAGGATATCCAACAGAGAACAACTGCCATGGATATTGAATCAATTGAACCAGTAGCTCCCACCATCACAGGTGCTCACTTGTCAGTTACAAAAATTGAAATTACATCAAGAAGAAAGAGAAAAATAGTTAACCTAGGCAAGTTTAGACATGATCACACCCTAAATAGGATAATGGAGCATAAGTAGAAAACCTTGTCCGCTCCCCATATGCCTCGAATATTAGTCATTACAGAAAGTCCTATTGTACCAAACATCAAAAAGGATCCACTTACCATGGCCTCAAAAAACACAAGATTCTCTTAGGCCACTAAGAGAATTATGGAAGACCTCCTTAAATAATTGAAGCAAAAGGATGATCACATAAGAGAGTTGGAGTAGAAATTCAAGTTATTTAAGGATGAGAATATGAATATGAGGTAGGAAGGAACTAACATGGAATATTAACTATATTTTGCATCTTAAGTGCAAAAATATTGTAATTCCATGGTAAAACAAGTCTTCCCATTCCTCTAATAGCTCCAAAAGATATCCATAAATTTGTTACGAATCTAGGAATTAGCTAAGGAAAGAGGTGATTAGTTGCAAGGAGTATGGAATACTATATACATGCTAGAGAAATGACCCAGTGAATATCCATAGGCTCCATTGGAGGTCCTTGGGATTAGTGAGGAAAAACTAGCATATGACTCCATCATTGTTATTAGGTCCCTAAAGATTTAAGAAGTTGGAGAAATAAATATCTAGATCTGTAGCTTAGTATCAATTGAAGTATTCCTTAGCTGAGAGATTAATCAAGTAGGATAAATTTCTATCCATTGGAGCCGAAGGAGAAGAGATGCTATATTAAGAAGTATATAAGGAGTTAGAAGCTAAGTTACACGAAACGTAAAAACTTCTAGAAGTATCTAAAACGAGTGCGGCTAGAACCATCATCCATGAAAATGGAAACATCACTCAAAATGTCAAGAAAATCATCACACACACACACACACACGTATATAAGTTAATAACACATTATCTTGCAAGAAAATAAAGAATGCGACTCATAAATGACATTTTTGAACGAAGAAAAAAGTCTATATTAATTCTCATAATGGTTACATGATGCAAAAATCCAAAATACGCCTTTATAGATGAGGTTGTACATTGAAGGTTCCAAAATTGACCTTTATACATGAGGTTAACTGAAAGAAAACATTTACTAAAGACAAATATTAACTCACATATTAGTGATCATAACAATCCTCATCCTCATCAACAAAAATATAACAAGATACTTGTTTAGCAAAAGAGGCAATTCTGCTAGTACTTCCTTATTCTACTTGAATCACCACTAATATCAAGAGCAACAAGAGAGAGATATAAGTATGATATTTTTTAATGAAATTAGCTTAGGAATGAAATCAACAATAAGAAAAATGTTTAATTAAGCATTTTTGGGCCATAGAAGGGACCCACACCCTTCTTGGTCGCTTGAGTATTCTGAAACAATATATTAACATGCAGAAACTCTACAGTTTTTGGCTAAAATGGCCCCTAAAACATTGTCGGTTGTATCGTATGGTGTTTGGGAATTGTGAAATGTCATATGGTATGGCCAACGAAATTTTGGTGAATTTTCGGCTGAGTTTTGGTGTTTCGGTATGTTTTTGGTACTGATACACCACTCAGGAAGGTGTTTTGTGCAACATAGGTTGGAAGATATGTGTACTAGTAGAGATTTATCTTTTAGTGTCTTCAAAAAAAAACTCACAAAAGAAAACCTTTGAAATTTTAAACTTTTGCAAGCTATATTTTTTGATGTGGTTTCCGAATCCATCGCATTTATGTAAATTATTTTATCAACATTTTGAACCATTAATTGTGGTTATATCTTGACAATGAACCATAGTAGATGGTTTGAAACATCGATAAAATAATTTACATAAATGCTACGGATCTGGAAACCACATCATAAAACCTTTGAAGCAACACATTGTGGATCCCGCAAAACAGTAAACAACGTTGAACTCTTGAATGGTATCACTAAATAAATATGCATAATTCCTCTCACTAAGCACATCAGAATACCATATCATCATGGAAGGGCCATTACCTAGTAGTATTAAAATGATTTACACTTATTATGAAATTTTGGGATCCTATCTTCAAGAAATCCTGAGAGACCCTATTAAGGATCTAATCAATTTGTTGTAGCTATATTTTGTAGTCTGTAGGAGATTACAAATTATTTTCCTTAATTGCATATGAAAATAAAGAGAATATGGAGATATTGTAACTACCCATTAGAAGCCCAACAGTCCTCAAGGTAAGTTACCAATCTAATCTATAAATGAAGTAAACTCCTCGAAAGAAGGACTTTTGAATTTCTAAACTTATTTACTATTGAAATTTCAAGTCTTCAGTAAAAAAATTGTAGAGTTTAGAAGATAGGATCTTGGATGTTAGTCTACTTTATATTTAATTGAAAAATAATCATTGAGAAGTCTTGAATTCCACTACTGCAATTGTGACTCAACATACATTTGATTGTGCTTCAAACTAATCTCCAATATTTTCATATGTTTATGCATTCTTTGAGATTTATTGTTGTTGGCTAATAGACTATTTTGTGAACTAGATAGCCCTTTGTCACATGGTTATTGATTCTTCATTTTTGCTTTCTTCAATGAGCACTTGTTAGATCAAAGACTGGCTATTATTTTTTTCTCTAATAAGTTAAACATTTCAATGCTATTAATCTACTAATTTCTTTCTCGATTAAGCTATTGTCATGTTTAGGAACTCATTTCTTCCTATCCTCATCTATCTTTTAGCATTTAGTTAGTTTACAATATATTTTTATCCAGATGGATATTGGTGGCCACCTACCTATTTCACTTGCACCCCCAACACTATTTCCTATTACTTTCTATTTTTCAGCATAGTTTCCTATTTCAATAGTTTTATATTTTTGGCAATTTTCTGATCGTGAACTTCAGAAGCCATTTTGAGGCCCTAAACATCATTTTTCAGGGAAACAGGAAAATGTACATCAAATACTGACATTTGCAATCAAAATTTTTTGTCCTTAGATAGACCTTTCTAATGGGCTATGTGTGCACCAAACAGAGATCATATGCCAAGGTTACAACTTCAAGAAGTTGATGTTCTGACTAACCCCATCAAGGCCCATAAGTGTTTGGTACTTCATCTCCTAGGGTTAGTTTTTTGGATGTCTAGGGGTTTTCATAGTTTATTCATGATAAAAATACCTCACAACCTCATTATAATAGAGTTCAAAAGGCATGTAGTCATCACATCTCTTCTTAGCAATAAGCTACCATCACCCGAGCTAGTTTTCTTTAATTTTTCATGTAAGCATTTTTTAGAATTTGTTATTTATTAATTGAAGTTTATATTTTTTGTATCTTTTTGTTTATCTTTTGAATGTGTATTTCATTTTATTCCTTCATAAATTTGGATCAATAGTATCAAAGTGATCTATTCTTTCTATGTTTTTTTGTGCATGTCCCCAACAAGGTCGGGGTATAAAGAGTTGGGACTCGAACTACTTAAGCCCTTGTGATACTAGCCTCGTTGACCACGAAAACCTCCCATGGCAGAACAAAATAAAGATGAGGGAGCAAGAGATCCTATCAAATTGTGGCTCAAAGAAGCCCTCGAGTGACAAAGGAATGAGATGATGGATAATTTTTCCGAGATCCTTGGGCAGATACTAATGGGTGACACAACTTCATCTAGTAATCACTTCGAAGGTGTTTCTCGCTTTAAGGTACAAGTTAATTTTTAGATTCCTATATTTGGAATCCAAATAGATTTAGATGCTCTAGATAAATGGTTAAATCTGCTAGAAGGATATATTTTGGTCCATAATTTTTCTGATAGAGAAAGTATTACTTTTTCACTCATTAAGCTCGCCCTACATGTCAAGGACTGGTGGGAAAATTACTGTGAGAAAAAGGATCGAGGAGGAATCCTGACTATTTTTAGTCACACCCTCCTGGGACTCTTTCTAAGATGTTTTTAAGGAACAATATTACCGTGTTGGGAGCTATGAAGACAAGTACATAAAATAGACCACACTACAGCAAGAAAGGGACCAAGAGGTGTCGGAGTTCACAAATATCTTTCATACCCTACACACGAAGATGGGTATCAAGGACTCTGAGTGACATCTGGTGCACAATTATTGTGGTTGTCTACACAAATACATCCAAGAATAAATTTATTTCCTGGAGATATCCTCGCTTAGTGAAGCATAATGATATGTTGTTAAGATTGATCATAAATTTAAACAGAAGAAGTGATACTTTGGATTGGAAATTTTGAAGTAGAGGAATGGCACCCCCAAACTACAGAACAAACAATAGATCCATGATGGAATGACTGAGGACAACCCATCAAATCCACCAGCAAAGAAATAGAAATGGGAAGATGAAGAAATACATAGGAAAGTTGTGTGAGTTCCACAAGAACCCCACTCACAACACAAATGAATGTTGCGCAAAGTAGTCACTAGTGGTTGAGCTGAAAGCTTCAGATTCAAATGCATGTTCTGGCTTTGAGCCAGAACCTGGTAGGGGGAAATAAATCATTGATGTAGAACTCACCACCACCAAAGTCAATAAAAGTGAGCCCGAAGATCTGGACGAAGGTGTGCGTCTCTTCCACTCATAGATGTAGGTGAAGGGTACTCCATTGCAATTCATTCTCAATTGTGAGATTCAAAAGAATCTCATCTTAGCATATGTCATTAAGTAGTCGGGATTTATGTTAACTCCACACTTACAACCATACATCGTCAAGTGGCTCCGCCAAGGGAAATATCTCCAGCAGTGTTGCTTACCCTACAACATGAAGCCTTTCATGGGTAAGGTATTGTGTGATGTTTCTACCCTTGAATTTTGTGATATTTCATTAGGTCAACCATACTTGTGGAAGAATCATGTTGTGTATGAATCCATACCTCGTACTTTTATTATTACTTTGGGTAGAAAACTATACTAATACCATAGGTAGCCCTCCTATTACCATTTCTTTGATCTCTGCTAAGAAATGTAGTAAGATCATCTCTCAGACTGGGAAATTTTTTTTCTTCCTATTTCTCTCTCAAAGTAAGGGGAAGATCATAGCCACATCCATGGCCTCTATTAAGGGCTCCTATGTGCATCAAAAGAAAGTGGATAAGATCTTGGAAGACTACATTGGCATCTTCTCCTCACCCACATGAGTACCTTTACACTTTCAGGTCAAACATTTGATTGATTTGACCCCTAGTGAGCGACAAGGTTTGGTTGCATTTGTAGAAGGAACACCTTGCCAGAGCCCATTGGAAGCTTTGACCACTCTGATACTAGCCTTACACCATCACCAAGGCAATGGGTAACAATTATTTTGAGCTAAGTATCCCCCCATTCCTTTTCATGCACCCAGTATTTAATGTTGACTACCTTTGTCCATACTTTCCACCATTGTTGGACACATCAAACATTGTCGAGCAACTAACACCAACAGAGCTCATCACATATTGCATTGAAAAATACACAACATATTGTATCATGGACACATATATTAATAACACTCATCAAAATAATATTCAGTTGTATTGGGTTGTCAAAGTCGGCCAGCTCCTGCACCAAGGCGTGTTGCTCATCAGGGACCAAGTTCAGCAAAAGTTTCCCCATCTCATGGAAGAACTCAATACAATAGGGGGATTTTCTTCATAAGGGGGTAGGACTGATCTAGGTGGATATTGGTGGAAAACTCCTATTCCACATGGACCCCTAGCAATGTTTCGAATCAATTTCTTATTTTTCAACAAAATTTCCTATTTCAACAATTTTCTATTTTTGGTTGTTTTCCAGTCCTGAACTTCTAGAGAATTGTTTAGGCCCAAAATGGTGTCAAAAGTTGTTTTCCTTGGCTATAAATTTATAACAAGCTATCCTATGCATCAAATGGAGATCATATACCAAAGTTACAACCCCAGGAAGTTGACGTTCCAACTAACCCCATCAAGGGCCCATAAGCTTTTGGCGCTTCATCTCCTAGGGTTAGGATTTCGAATGTTTAGGGTTTCTCATTATTTATTCATGATAAAAAGGCTTTAGAACTTCATTTTAATATAATTTAGAAGGCATGTATCCATTGTATCTCTTCTCGGAGATAAGCTAACATCACCTGAGCTAGTTTGCTTTCATTCAGCATGTTAATAGCTTTCATCATTTTGTATTTATTAATAGTTTGTATTTGTTGCATATTTGTATTTCTGTTTTAAATATGTATTTAATTTCGTTCCTTCATAATTTGGATCAAATTTATTTATCCAATTAGATATTTGTAGTTTAATTTTCATGCACCCTATTGTGATGCTAATTCAATATCTCACAGCATCCAACAAAGTAACCATGGTTGCTAGGGGGAAATATAGATGGGTCTCTTATCCCAAATGGTGTGAGGTATAATTGAGACTTCATTCTAGAGATAACCCCTTGTGACTATTGTGGATCATTTATCCCTGTCAACAGTTATTTTGACACTAGAAGGAGGGCCTTAATTGCATGGCTAGTATGAATCCTAATTCATACAAAGCATTCTTGGTGATGAAAATTCCTCCCAATATCCACATACCCCTCTTACTTATGTTGCACATACCAAAAGTGAAATCGTTTTTGAAGACATTCCCTTTGAACTTGAGAACATAAAACCATTTAATGAATATTTGTATTTTATCTCGTCCAATGAATTAAACACCCTTAAGCATATTACTCATGTTTATGCTAGGCAATATGAAGACTCCCTATAGCTGCTTATCTCCCCAGAAAAAGGCTACTAGAACATAAGTCACCAAAGGTTGTGTCCTTGTTGATTTTGTTGAAGATCTTATTGAACATGTTTTTTCATAAATCCTTGGTCATTTTTATTGGATAACTCAATTATATCAAGTTCTTCACCCTCTATACTTCTACAATATGATATTGACAGTGAAGTTGGTCATATTTATCATAAGGATTAATTATCAAATTCTAAGATGAATCATACTAGGAAGATATACCAGATACAATGTCTAGTAATACCCATCCTAAATGGATGTCTCAAGAATCCCTCAACCTTGCAGGAAATTTGCATGAAACTCCTACCAAAATTTGATCCCAATAAACTTGTCATTCCTAAAGACCACATAAAGAACTTCTATTTAGCCCTACATTTGATGAATTTGCATCATGAAGGTGTGGTATGCAAGCTATTTCATTATACCTTTGAGAACAACACATCTACATAGTATTTTAATCTAGACACTACTACTTAAATAGCTCATTAGGATTCCTTTAAGATGGCTTTTCTCAGTAAATTCAATGAGGAGAAATCACCCACCTCCCTTCTCAAAGAAATTATTGTGATCAAGATGGAGAAGAAAGAAAAAGTCAAGGATTTTAACCAATGTTTCACTACTTTTCTAAATAAGCTCCCTAGAGACTCTCGCCATATCAATCCTTTAGCCATAAAATATTAAACCCCAGCCTTAAACCCTTCTATAGCCATGTTTGTTAAAATGCAAGATAAGAACATCCTGGCTCAAAACTTTGAGAAAGTTATAAAGGTGGAGAATGAAATGTTAACTCTGGAAGGAAATATGCCTAAAGAATATCCTAAGACTAGTGGGAAGAAGCTTCTAGTGTTAAATAAATTGGCAAATAAAGAGGCTATAGATTTGGAGAGAATACTCAAACTTGTGAAGAAGCTATCAAACGCATAGTTGACTTGAAGAGAAAATCAATGGAAATTTCATATGGACGTAACTTTCCATCCTTTTCAAAATAAAACCAACAACTAATCCAAAGCCACTGACAATTTGATTTTAAACTTGAACTTAGATGATTTTGGAATGGATAAATTTTGTTCTTATCATCAAGCTAATAATTTTGAGAAACCTTCCCCTTACGGGGTAAACTTTATGATTTTGTTTATTAATTAATTCTTGGACCAACAATCATTATTTGATGAACGATCTCAAGAACCTAAAGATGAACCCAACATAGCTAAAGAAGAATCCACTAAAGGGTCAATTTTGTTTTTATGGGATTAGGTGTTCGATATTGATATGTAGGCCATTGGGAAAATTTCTTTAGCAGAAGCTCAAGTCACTCATGTTGTCCCAAGAAATTATAATATATGTACTAAGGGACTTGCACATGATGCTTCTTATCCTACTTAAGGGAAATATATACTAATATGGGTGTTTCCACTCCAAACCTTTGCAAAAATTACTAAGTCTACACCTAATACCATAAAACTACACAAAATACCAAGATAGATCCCATTCCCTCTTAGAGCACAAAGAAAACCAAAACTTCTACATAGAATAGTAAACCTTCTACCTCTACACAAAACACTAGGTCTTCATCTCCTATTGATAACACTATAACCCCAACTTCTATAGACACTAAACCTATGGACTATAATGTGACTGAATATATTAAGAATATCAAGGAAACTATATCACTTTACAACCTTTGCAACCTTCCTCAACAAGAGAGTTGCTTATAAAAACCTTTGAACCCTCTCTTACTCAACCAAAACCTATAATAAGTCATAAAATATTTGTGAAAACTTCTATAATAACACCAAGAAACTCTAATGTTTCTAGGTCCATTATCAACACTACTAATATCAAAGCCCATTCAAAGTCTCAAACCTGAAATTTCCTTCTAACCTTTGATATTTTCAACCACAATGTGCACAACTCCCTAGTTGATTCTAGAGCTTCCTACAATGCCACGCCTTATTCAATGTTCTTAAAAATCATTGTTGTGTTGGCATTGACTAATGCTAAGATCATTCAGTTGGATAGGTTAGAAGTCAAGATCGTAAACGAGTTGAAAAGTGTATTGATTAGACTATCCTTTGACTCATTATTTCATCAAGTGGTATACATCATAGTTGTTGACTTACCTGAAGCCTATGGTATATTGTTGAGTAGGGATTGGTTGGGGAATTTTCAAGGATTTTTCACTTCAAATTGGTCTCACATATTGCTACCCTACAATGGAAAGAAAAATTAGATCAGGGTGGACTTTGAGCCTCGCATGAAACACGCATTGACACAACTGGAAGGACCAAATGAACCCATTGGGAAATTTTTTTTAGAAAATCATTTGTGTTGCTATATAACCTAGCCATCACCCTTACCAGCCAACACATAGTTTGAACTCATCCATTTCTCAAAAACTAATTATAATGATCATCATACATTAGATGTAAATAAAAATATTTATACCGACGTAAGAGTAGATACTAACATTTGGAATTTTTATTTCAATGGTTCTAAAATGCACTACCAGGGTAGTGCTGCATGTATCCTAATTGATTTGCACAAAAATAAAATTGTTTTATCCTTCCAACTAGAGTTTTATTGTACCAACAACACACCTAAGTACAAAGCACTTATCTTTAGGCTAAAGAAAGTTCTTGACCTAAAGGTAGAGTGTTTAAAATTATTTAGTGATTCGAAGAAAAATTTTAAATAGGTATGTAACAGCATTCATTGCTTGAATCTACACCTCAGAGGATATTAGCAAGAAGTATGAAAACTAACTTCATTATTAAAATCATTTAATATTTTTCCCATTCCTTGATCTATGAATGTTGTCGTCGACACTATAGCCAATACAACTCCTAGATTTAATCCTATATGTCACATCTTTTCAATTGAGTTGATTTTCAAACTCATTTTCCCTAATAAACTCACTAATTGATGGGAACTCAATTATGATACATAGGTAGTGAACTTGTTGACCATTGCAGACATATTCAAGGACATTGTCATTGAGAAATATTAAACATGATAGTGAGTGAAACATAATCATAATGCAAATAAGGGTAATCCCATCCCTAAAGGGGTGGTGTCACTTGAGAAGTTACTTTATCTGCAATCAAGATTTTTTCACCTATTAACACTAAGACTCTCAGTCCAACCTTGATGCTTGAGCTCATCAACCTAGGGATTGAACAAGACCCATAATTTTTCAACCTAGGAACCTACTTCTCATTGGGAAAAAATCACACATTTGTTTAGCTTTTCACAATGTACAAAGACATATTTTCAAGGAAATACGATGATCTAAAAACATATGACACCTACATCATTAAACATGGAATTCTAATCAAGGAGGGTTCCAAACCTTTTTAGCAGAAACTACCTAAGATAAACCACATGTTGGAGCCCTTAATCTAGAATGAAATCAAGAAGTTAATGGTTTCATGAATGATCGTTAAGGTTGGACATTCAATGTTGCTTTGAACCTTGTACAAGTGATAAATAAATATGCATAAATTAGGTGTTTTATTTATTTTATAAATGTTAAAGAGCCTATAATAAAGACAACTACCTTTGCCTGCTATGGACATATTCTCCAACAAGTCTCAATCTCTGAAATGTTTTCCATATTGGATGGATTCTCTAACTATAACTAGGTCCTATTTTTAGAAGAATATAGGCTCAATAATACTTTTTGCACCAAGAGGGGGACCTTTTCTTACATACAGATGCCTTTGGGGCATGTTTCCTCAAAATCTAGTAGCTCTTGTAAGTGGTAACCTACAAGGAAAAAACTAGACTAAGGGACAACAATGAGGTGTGGCCCACTATCACCATAGCCACTACCTTCTACTCTTTTATGGTCTTTCACCATAAGGGAGGCTTCCTAATTTAGGTCACCTAAGGTATAAAAAATTCAAGGATCAAGGTGAAAAGAAAGTATTTATAATGGAGAAATAGTCTTAAGGACAAGGCTTAGAAAGTGTAGAAATGAAATTTACATCATCTAATAAGGTCAATTTAAAGGCACAAATGATCTACGGCTTGAGAAATAGCAAGAAAAGTGGATTAAAATAGAATCAAAGGACAAGAAAATGTTTCCAAGCAATGAATATTAGCAACCAAGGGAGCAAGAAACCTTCAAGAAACCCCCAAGTTGAAGCCTAGGGAAAACTAGGGTTTGCCTAGGGTAAGGTTCACCTAGGAAAAAATATTCATCCTTACAATGGATGAATTAGCCACTAAAGGAGTTTATTTTGAGTAAATCAACACTCCTTTCAATGCTAAATCCTTCTCCAAGATAAAATTTCCACATTATGTCAACTTGTACCATAGCCCTAGCTAGCAGCTTGACCTTAAGGGGTAAAAAATTAGAATAAGATAGTGAAAATTAGGTTTCTGGTAAATTTTGTGTTTTATCAACAAAGTGACAAGCCCCATTCCTAGTCCTTGGGATGATGGAGTCTATGGGAGTGAAAAAAATTCTAAGTCTTGGTAAGGAGTAAGGGAATTTTAAAGCCTTAACTCAAAACCCTAACCATTAATTTTTTGAGGGAACAAATTCATTTGGGAGAGCTAGTTTAAAGCTACATAAAGGGAATTTCCATTCATATTCTACTAATTAGTAATGCAAACAATGTCATTATGTACATTACGTACATTTATCTTCAACAATAACTAGCACAATAAAAAAACTAAATAATAAATCCTTCCATACATTAGACACAAGAACAAAATTTTATCAAATCCAAGGCACTTACAAAATAAAATGCATGTGAAATCTTGTATCGCTCCAAAGTAATATTGCCAAGACCAAATAAATAGTTCCAAATAACTAAATACACTATAGAGTCACATCTCCACAAGAATTCAATAAGGCCAAAATTCTCCAAGAGGGTCGAAATAGTCACAAGTGATGATCCGATACAAATGAACCTATCCTCTATTTATATGAGGATTAGGACTACTAATTAGCCTACAAAGCCCAGAAAAAAAAATATTGATGATAAAATTTAATTAGGTTACAATCCAACCCATTTGATTTATGAAATATGCCCTAATTAGCCCACTTGTGTGAGCCATAAGCTCTCTAGGGCTGACTTCGTGCAATGTTAGTGCTTTAAATGTCATGTACAACGTTGATGAGGTGTACAAGGTGGTGTAGAAGCATGCCAAGTCCATGATTTAAGGTTTGGCCCAACAATTCATCTAATTTCCCCCTCTAGGGTCCCATGATCCAGTTGGGGCACCACAAAGTGGTCTCCTTGGGTCTCCAAATGATAAAAGTGGCCTTATATGCTCTAGGATTATGGACTCTTTTGTGTAATAAGCCCTCCCTATTCTCTCATGGTGAGACCATCCTCAACTAGGCTCTAAATTATTTGTTTCCATCAATTTGTGTCAAGGCTAGTCTGGGGGCATGTTGGGTCATGTTGTGGCATCCTAAAGAGTCATCAAATATGGTACAAATTCAACCAATGTCCTAGGTGTTGGAGGTGCTTTAGGACATGTGTCATCCAATGATGCTTCTAGGAGGCTCAGTATTCTCAACGCTTCACCTATGTGTGCCAATATACTTATTTGGAGGGCTTGGATACCTATGGAGTAGGTTCCCAAGACCTAGGCTTTTGGACCACTTGAAAAGAACAACATGGATTTTAGTGAAAGTAACCAGTCATTAGGGACCAAGATCATTAATGCATCTAAGTAAACCAAACTTGAATGTTATTCGCAATTTAATACTTCAAACAAGGATAAACTTCCAAAATAATAACCTTGATCTCATAATGGTTTTTTCTGTCTAGGTAGGGGTGGATAAAGGTCAAACCTATTAGGTTCTTCCATACTCTAAGGGGAAGTAATGTTTCCCTATTCCACCCTCCAATTAATAAATGTTAGTGAGTAGTAATGATGGTAACAAAGGGGATAGGGCTTCATGGTTAAGTTTCGTGGCCAAAGGGACTAGCTGATGGGGGTTTCCACATCCTTGTTGTATATATGAGAGGAGTAAGCATTCATGGATGCATGATTTACCAATCCATCCTTTATTTTTCCACCCCTCTTGTGTGCCTTTTACTTCTTCTTGATTTTTCTTTGTCGTATTGCTTATAGTTCAAGGGTTAGAGATATTACCCTTTAATATGAGTAATTTTATTTCTCATCAAGGTTGGGACATTCAAGGGTTCTGTCCTTTGATGTAATGGAGCAACATGTACTCAGAAACCTGGTGATGGCTATATGAGCGATGTAAAGCTCATGCTAGGATTTTCCCACATACTGTCAGGTCCCTATAATGCTAGTGTAGCCCCTTATTTTTATTGTCATTGTAGCCCCCTTATTTTCATTTTTGTGCCCATGTAGTCCCCACATTTATATTATTTTTCCCCACAAAAGCCCATTATTGTTATTGTTGTTCCCTTACATTATTATTGTTATGTAGGCTTTGATTATATTATGGCCCCTTAGACTCCTATATATAGAAGGGAGGTTTTGTCATTTGAATCATCCAAGAATTTTTCATTTATGTAATTTAAAGTAGGTTCCCCTTTGAAGAGGATAATTTTTAAGTCTTTGATATATCTATTTGTAAGTTGATTGCATAACATTTGGTATCAGAGCTTTGGATTATAGGGTTTCGCTGCTTCAAACAGGTCATCATGGAATTTTCATTATAAAAAATTTTATATGAAGCTTCAAAAGCTGAAATTTCAATCACATGGAGTTGAAATATTGGTTAACTTAGTGTATGAATTTCATATCTTGTATCGCTATATTTTCGGAGATATGATCCGAGGAAATGAGGGTTTTTGGAGGCTCCAAAATTCCATCTCAAATAGGTGAGCTAGGGAAAATAATCATAACTTTATCTCTGAACATCAGATTGGAATTTCATAAAAATAGATAGAAAAATGACATATTTTGGTTTCTTGGGTATCATTTTTAGGGCTAAAGGTCGAAACAGTGACATGTGGCACTCCGTACAACTTCGCTCTACTAAACCAGTCTATAATCAGGCCATCGTGGAAGATTAGGCATAACTCTTTCCTGAAGAATCAAATCTTGGTCTGACATATTGGGTTGGAAAAAAGACTCATAGGTCTACTACAGGATGGAATTTCAGATCTTGAAGATTCTCAATTATAGAGATACAACAGCTGCAATATCTAGCTCCAAAAAAACAAGAAAAATGTGTGTATTTTTTAATTTTTTCATAACTTTTGTTTGAAAGATCAATTTGAAGTGATTCAAAGGGCATAGTAAAGCATAGATATAATTATTTGATTTCAAAATTCCTCAAAACAAAAAAATGTACACTCCTAGTAAGAAACTAGAAATCTCTTCTATGACACATGAACAAGAGGAAGAAATGCAACATGATATATCAAAATTGCGAGATCAAGTGCAACAAATTTCACTCTCACAAAGAGTAACCAAAAATGAAATGGAAGGGAAGTTGGATGGTTTGAATAATAGTTTAAAATAAGACATGGAAGGTTTGAAGGATGGCATGAAAGCTAATATGGATGGTATAGAATCAAAAATGAAAGGCAAGATGGAATATTTGAAGAATTGTTTAAAAGCAAACATGGAAGGTTTGAAGGAAGGTTTGACAAAGTTGCTACAAGAAATGCTTCCTAATGGAGAAAAAGTATTAGATGAAACTGATGATGAGAACAAAATAAATGTTAATCATGATTTCATAGACTCCAACATTGGATTGAAGACCCGCCATATTCCAAAGATCGATATGAGGAATTTTGATGGCAAGGATCCTGTAACATGGATACTACAAATGGAGCAACATTTTGATCTCCATAATGTATAACACACACAAAATGTACACATTGAAACTTTATATTTATAACCCAATAAGTTTGTATGGTATTGATGGATTTTTTCTTATGAACCACTTATCACTTGGCCAATTTTTAAGGAGGGAATGATAGCACATTATGAGGATACAAAGAGAAACGCCTTCTTTAGCCAATTGATAAATCTCAAACAAAAGGGATCAATGGCGGGGCACATTGAGGACTTCCGAAAATTAAATATAAGGGTAAATGATATTTCATAGTATCATAGGAGTGATGTCTTCGTAGGGACTTTAAATGATAACATCCAACATGAGGTTCACCTTTGGGAAACTAATTCATTGGAGAAGGTATTTAGTTTGGCAAGAAAATTTGAAAGAAAAATGATGGCAACAAGGAAGCTTACCACTTAAAATTATAAATATGGAAGTGTTGTTGCTCCTACCCTTCCACAACCTACACGGTTGACACCACAACAATTGGAAGAAAAAAAGAGCAAAATGGCTTTGCTACAGTTGTGATAGAAAATACACTAAAGGTCATAAGTGTGCTAAGAAGAAATTATTTTACATGGATTGTGAATAGGGGGAAGGAAATGAACAAGAAACTTCGAAAGAAGAGGATATGCACCAAGAACCAACCCTATAGAAAGAAGAAATGAGTTTGGCCATATTTTGTAATGCATTAGCAGGAATTACCACTCCTCAAACTCTCAATATAGAAGGACATATCAAGAAGAAAAAGGCAATAGTATTGATTGATTCGGGTAATTACCATAATTTTATTCATTGTAAGATAGCCAAGGAATTGAATTACTTCCTATGCCCAACACCAGAGTGTCAAGTGATGGTTGCAAATGGAAGAACTATAAATTTCTCTGGAAAGTGTCATAATATCGATCTAACCATGGGGGAATATGTATTGAATAGTCAAATACTCTCTATTCCAATGGATGGTGTTGATATTGTACTACGAGTCCAATGGTTACAATCTTTGGGTACGATAGCTTTTAATTTTCAAGAACTTTTCTTGAAATTTTTTTGGGAAGGAAAGGAAGTTGAATTAAGGGGTAACATAGGGAAACCAGGAAAGATAATTAGCTCTAATAGCATGACAGAGATTCTAAAGAAAGAACAATAGGGCATAATTTCACAATTATGCTCACTAGAGGTTCAAACATAAAAATCATCTATTTCTCGAGGTCTCCAAAATGTCTTGGACAATCATTCCAAGGTATTTGAGACTCCCAAAGGCCTCCAACCTATTCTTGATCATGATCATACTATTCATTTGATTCCAGGAAGTGTTCCTCCAAACATCAAGCCTTACAGATATCTTCTAAGTTATGGTATGTTCTATGCTTAGAGCAGTTTACTTATATTTCTTATTATTAGCCATAGATTAGCAATCACATGTACATTAAGTAAAATGTAGATAGAACATTTAAACGATCAATAGAAAACAAGCCAAGACAAGAGACACAATATGTGGCAGCTAGCCAGGGACAAACCCCAATATGGGGAAACCCTTTGATTAAATCTTCTTTTATCTTCAATAATTCAATAGAGAGAAATAGTACGAAGATCTAATTTATATCAACAATAGCAAACTCTAGATTAGCCCTAAACTAGGGTAGCAAACCCTAGATCGAACTCGTCAAGTCTCCACCGGTGAGTCGTTCACCATGCACAAGTCCAAGACTTTGTCGTGCACCAGTCCAAGACTTCACCGCACATCAATCCAAGACTTTGCAGTGCACCAATCCAAGACTTTGCCACGCATCAGTCCAAGACTTCGCTGTGCACCAGTCCAAGACTTCATCGTGCATCAGTCCAAGACTTCGCCATGCAACAGTCCAAGAAATTGCCATGCACCAGTCCAAGAAATTTGTTTCCTTCTTTTCACACATGCGAAAGAGAGAGCCTTTATGCGCAGGAGAGAGAAGAGACTCTTTTTCTACGTAGGAGAGAGAGAGATATGATGAGAAGTGAGTGACCAAATGAGGAGGAGTCATCCTGTATTTATATCCAAATGTGAAGGTGAATATATGTGTCTGTTGGGTGTCTAAGCCTACATAAGTTGCTGGCCGACTTTGATAATTTGTCAATAATCAAAATAAATTCATATCTCCATAAATACTTATCGAAATCGGATGATCTTTAGACCAATCCTACACCTCTTGACAAGAGGAATCTAGGAAAAATATTATCAGCCATGAATAAGGTGACCCACATGGAGTTTGGACCTAGTTTCCAATTTTAGCACTCCCTCTCAACTAGGGAGAACTCCATTTGTAATTCGTCTAACTATTGCCTATTCATCCATTAAATGCACTGCCTTGTATAGCTTGACCCCTGCTCTACTTTGTTATGTTCTAATCTGCTCGAACTATGAAGAAGAAGAAGTGATCGAGGATGTCTCCTACCATCCTCCACTAACCCGAAGTCAATCTCGAGTGTGTACCACTTTCACTGGTCCCAGACCAGTCCTCTACTGACCTGAAGTCAGTTTCAGAGGATGTACCATTCTCACTGGTCCCAGACCAGTATCATTGATCCCAGTTCAATGGAGGTCATCCTATCATAGGGAGTACGGTAGATACAACGATGCATCCATCAATAGAACTACTATGGTCCCTATCCTCATTTCCCTGCTCATTGATTAGATGAGAGGTACTTCCAATGAGTCCCAGACTACATGGATAGGATGCCTCGATAGGAGAACTAATCATCTTGTCCACAAGAGAACGAATCATCCTGTCCAGTGGATGCCACGGAGAACTAATCATCCTGGCCTACAGGAGAACGAATCATCATGTTCCACAATCGCCATGGAGAACAAATCATCCTGGCCCACAAGAGAACTAATCATCCTGTTCCATAGTCGCCACGGGGTGTCAGGGGAAGGTTGAACCTTTTACCCTGTACAAAGTGCACCAACAGGGGATGGTGAGTTACCTTGTGGTCATATGTTGCTCCAAGAAGTACCTCGCACCCCCCTGGAGCTCCCAGAGCTTAGTACATCATACTTGACCCTCAAAAGAGGGTCTCTGAACAACTCCAAGTCATTCTCGGAAGGTCAGAAATTTGACCTTTCCTAGGGGCTTTGTCAAAATGTCGGCGACCTGTTCATCTGTAAGGATATGTTGGAGCCTTATAGCTCCCTGATGCACCATGTCACAAATATAGTGGTACCTGATATCGATGTGCTTAGAGCGATCATGGAATACGGGATTCTCTGATAAACGAATCCCACTCTGGTTGTCACATAGGATCACGATGGTATCTAATGTAAATCCAAACAACTCACTGAAGAGCTTTCGTAACTAGACTGCCTCACAGAAGGCCATGCTAGCAGCAATGTAATCTGCCTCGGTAGTGCTCAAAGCCACAGACTTTTGCTTCCTGCTCATCTAGGATATCAAAATAGATCCCAAGGAGAAACAGAACCCAGAAGTGCTCTTACGATCCACCACATTGCCTTCCCAATCAACATCAGTATATCCAAGTAGTCTCACATTTCCAACAGTGTATCTTAACCCATAAGTAATTGTGCCACGAAGATATCTTAGCAAATTCTTCACACCAATCCAATGTATGTGGTGAGGTTCAACCATGTGTTGACTGCGAAGCATATATTTGTACAGGAGTTCACTAGGAACATCAATGCTCTGACAAGTTGACGATACTTGGTGGTATTTCGTAAAATAGGTCCAGAAGCACTACCGCTTAACTTCTTGAATTCAAGCTCCATCGAGGTGTTTACAGGATTGTAGTCCACCATGCCGAATCTCTCCAATATCTTCACCACATATTTTCCTTGAGATAGTAAAATCTTCCCTTGTTTCTACCAGACTTCCAGTCCTAGGAAATAGTGCAAGTCATAGGTCTTTCATCTCGAACTTAGAATCCAGCTCCCTCTTACATTCGTGAATGAGAGGGTCTGCACCTACTAGAAAGAGGTCGTCAACATATAGCACCTGTATGAGAGGCTTGTCATCCATAACTTGATCCTCTCATACCATGCTCGGGGTGCTTGCTTTAGCCCATAGAGGCCCTTCTTCAACCAGCACACATGAGATTCTTGATCATGAATCTCAAATCCTTTGGGTTGCTCCACATAGACCTCTTCTTTGATCGAACCATGTAAAAACGCAGTCTTGACATCCATCTGATGTAGGCTCCATCCTTGCGAAGCAGCAAGGGCTATGATCGAGCAGATGGTGGTATATCGAGCAACAGGTGCAAATATCCCATCATAGTCTATACCTTCCTTCTAGGAGAAGCCACGAACGACAAAACAAGCCTTATACTTTTCTGCACTTCCATCAACAGCGTGCTTTATCTTGTAAAGCCATTTTGAAGTGATAACTGCCTTGTCCTGGGGTCTAGGGACTACATCCCATACATCGTTCTTCATAATAGACTCATATTCTTCGGTCATAGCATCCTTCCATACTTGATTCTTGACGACATTTGTGAATGATGAAGGCTCATTTTGGATGATCGTGCTCATGATGGTCAAGTATCCTTGATACCTATTTCGTTTCTTACTTTCACAGAAGGTTCTGTTAGCGCTTGAAATTTCACCTCAGGTTGAAAAAGCCAAACCTCAAGGCAACATCAAACCATTTAGCCTCGTAGCTAGCCCTACGGGGCAGGAGAAGGCTCTCTCCGGTCAATCTCAGTAAAATATTCAATGGATGAGATGACCAATAGGGTAACTGTCAGGCCAGGGTAACTCCAGGCTTAATGAGCGAGAGAAAACTGATATATTATTCATTAGGTAATCTACATATATATATACAAATAAAACGGATCAGTTCATCTTCTGGATGACTGTCTGGTTCACC
>APFE030133727.1:127915-217707 GCA_000404065.3 Pinus taeda
TTTTTATTTTATCTAATGCAAGTGGAACCAACTCTATTGAAGCTTGTTAGAATGCTCTAAAAAATAGCATAAATTTATTGTTCTTTGCTAAAAAGGAGGTCCAATAATCTAGATTTGGGAATAAGAAGACTAATCCAAACAGCTCAATGATTACTATGAACTTCCAAATATTGTCCATGGATAAAATAGTGCTTTTGATCTTTCAAAAGAACTTACATCAACCATTTAACTCAATCCTACAACAAGAAATCATTAATACTAAATGCAGAAATAGAAAGAAATAAAAACTAGAGATGCATGTGAAGAAGAAGTGAAAAGAAGGAAATAAAATGATACAAAAGGGCTCTGAGGTTCTTGGATGGCCAAGCCCAAGGAAACTTAGAGACCTATGGAGGAAAGCAAGATTTATAAGCTGAACATGACACCAATATTCATTATTTTCATCAATAGAATTACATCCCTACAAGAAAATACAATGGAGCTGCAAAGATACAAGCTCTCTCCACAATAACACTAATGAAAATCCCTATCCCTAGAAGAAAATTCGACTTGGTACTTATACAAAATTATTGGGAATCATTCCGCATGAATGGAGGAAGCTTTCCCCACCAAAATCCCTTGATTAGTGGATCTAGTCCCCAATACTAGGAATTTAAATTAAATGGTAGGGAACACATTCCTAGATTTTCTCAATCATTCCCTAGAGGAAAATTTGACTTGGTACTTATACAAAATTCTTAGGAATCATTCCCCATGAATGGAGGAATCTTTCCCCACCAAAATCCCTTGATTAGTGGATCTGGTCCCTTGATTAGTGGAACACATTCCTAGATTTTCTCAATCATTGGAGTTCCACGATCTCTGCCATAATTCCATAATATCTTGTTGATTTATTATTTATTATTGATCCTCCTTTAGTAGGGAATGAGCCCCTAAATTATCTCATCCTCGAAATATTCATAATATTCCCAATATTCTCATAATATTCCCCAAAAAATAAATAATATTAGACACAAATATCCAATTATTCATAGACCTTCCTAATGAATATATTAAAGTTAAAAATAAATTATATAATGCAAAAAGAGAGGTTTAATGTGTTGAAGGATGGTCATAGGCCTTAATTTATGTCTAATTTAGAGGCCCGTTATACCCCCTATTGAAAGTGTTGCTAATCCTCTAAGCAACTTAGAGACTTCATTGCGCCTCATCCATGGCCATGGTGGCCTCTGTCTTATGCATTAAGAATATTGGGTGTAAGTTCTGTAGGGACAAGCCCAAAAACTTATTTGTGCAAAGAAAAGTCATTGTTTCTTGAGACCAATAGCTTACTTCCTTCCCCTTATTCAAGATGGGTTTTTGAATATTTTTCAGTTTGGCAAGGTCTTCCACATTCTTATCAACCTTATGCTACCTTGTTCCACCATTTTTACACCTCTAAAACCTTCAAACTGCATTGAGATGAGAACTAGGACATCATGTAGTAATTCTTGTCAAAACTACAGAAAACCATGTTAAAACTATAGGATACCAGTTTTGAGCATAAATGATAGTCTGAGGTTAGGGTAGACCCTCAACTTGACTCCCATATATTTCTCCCATTTTTAGGCCTTAGACAAAAGCTAGAAAGAGATTGGAGACCTCCTGGAACACCTCTTTTCATCACTGCAATTTGAGTTCTATTTTAATGGTGAATGTCTTATTTCTTTTTGTTGCCTTATTCTTCTCTTTTGTGGCCTAGGTGATTGCCTAATGACCTTGGATTTCTCTGTTTTGATTAGGTCTCTCTTAGGCACTGTAATTTTGGGTTTTAACACAATTTTTTCCTTTCTTCCTTCTTGTAGTAGCATTCTTCCTTCTTGTAGCAGCATTCTTCCTTCTTGTAGTAGGCATTCATCCTTCCTTCAAAGTATTCTAACTGTATGGGAGTGATGATAAATGATGTAGAGGGATTGGATGATGATGCTAGGGCTCAAAGGGACTAGTGTAGGTTTGTGAAAATGGAGAGGATGCTCTGTTTTTTTTTTCAAGAATGAAATGGGATGGACGAATGATGAATAGATAGTGAATATGAAGTGGATGGAGGGCTTGGAGTGTTGGGTTGACTTGGCCTTTGCAAAAATTTATTCTTTTAGTCGTTGTCCTCATTCCCTGAGATCATCACCCTTCATAATTTGACTTTTCAACATTGCACGAGTGTAGGAGTGAGCTGCAATTAACTAGTTGAAGGCGGTTGAGACTACTGACCCATCCTTAGCTTATAAAACCTCATCTCTCATGCATTGACAACAAATTTCCAACTATAATATGCTCAAGAGAAGAGGTCAAGAATATTGCATACCTATACCTACCTGATGGCCTTCCTGTACATGCTATTTGTTGGAGTGAAATCCTTGCTTGTATTTGTTGCATGTGTTTTTGTCCTCTTTTTTTTTTTCTGATGTTGTTCCTTGATGTGTGGGTACTAGATGTTGGGTTCCCTCTTGTTAAATCCCCTTGTCATGTTTCTCTGATGGATGTGGAGGGTTGTATATGTCTCCTTATCACTGCCTGATGAAGCCAACCTTTGGTTTTTCCCTTTAAAACTGCTCACTGCCAATCCTATAGGTGTTGTTCTGTATCTTGTAGGATCTCAGGGAATCCTGTAGGTTTTCAGGACAATGACTTATTTTGTCCATATCTCTCAAACGGTAGAATGGATTAACTTGAGACTTTCTAAGCATGTTTCCATCATCATTCTGCACCTCCCCATACAAATATTTTGGTCAATGGATGCACGGATCTCGAGAAAAAATAAAAATGGCTTAAGGTGATGGAGGTCGATTTCTTGAAAACCGTGCACTGGAATTTGCTGCAATTTCTTGGGCATGTTACCATCATCCATATGCATCTCCCCACGAAACAGATTTTTAAATGGATGCACGGATATCGAGAAAATGCAAAAATGGTTGTATGTGATGGAGGTTGATTTCTCGAAAACTATGCACTGGAATTTGCTGAAACTGATTGAGCATGTTACCATCATCCATATTCATCTCCCCCTGAAACAGCTTGGCAAATGGATTTATGGTATTCAAGTTATGGCAAAAGCAAATTTATGCTCTATGTATTTTTGTATCCTGTAGTAAAGCAGAGCATCCTGTAGTTTTTTAGGACAGCAAGCAAACTGAATGGTAGAAGCGTTAGAATGATGGGTGGATTGTAAAAATATATGAGGGTGATGGATTGGCATGACCTTGGCCTTTTTGGAGCATTTGAGTAGAGGAGGAGAAAGTCAAAATTTGACTTCTTTTGATTAGGCTTGAACAATTTTTCTTTTGGTACCAATTTGTTTTTGTTGCTTGCAAATGTTGGAGAGTACATGCATTCATTAAAGAGATGCTTGGAGCAGTGATTTCTTTTATTTTTTTCTTTTTTTTTATAGGCTTACTAGCCGCCTCAATGAGGTTTTTATCTAGTAGGTCTGCCTAGGCGCCTCAAAGGAGGTTTTCACCTAGGATCTTTTTTTTCTCTATTTTATTTTTTCCCAACCCATTGACTGCCTCATGGAGGTTTTCAATCAATGAGCCAATCTAAGGCAGCTCCAAGGAATTTTTCACCTGAGATTTTTATTTTTTCCTCTTATTTTTTCATTTTTTTTCTTTTCTTCTTCTTCTGCCTTACCCTACTTGAAAAACAAAATCACTTTCAAGTATAAGAATACTTCCAATGGATCCATGTGCTCATCAAGACGACAGATAAAATTATGTGGGGGCTTGAAATGTATGCTTTGACATGTACTTGGATTTGGGTGATCAAATGCTTCAACTTTGATGATATCAAGCACAATTGAAGAAGAGAGTGTTGTTGCAACTTAGTGATAGTATGGAACCAAACCTCAATATAAATTTCATGCCCTTGGTTTGATTGCTTATCTAGATCATTCTTCATGTCTTCTTCTTCCATGACCTTCAAATCTTCCTCTTTTTGCTAGTTGTTCTCTTGAACACATGGAGGTTTTGATGGTGCTTCCTCGATATCTGATTTTGTTGTCTGCTCTTCATCAAATGCAGCCCATGATCTTTTTGTATTCTCATTTGAATCTTCTTCTTCTGGATGTAGTCCTTCAATGATATCAAGAGAATCTATTTTTTGCAATACTCTTCCTGGGCTATTTTGAATACCATTGAGCTCAAGAGGATATGTTTGGAAGTGTTGTACAGCAGCATTGTAATTGGATTGAGCTACTTCAATGTGTGGGTTTTAAAATGGTGGTACAGGTAGTTGAGTGGGAGTGGATATTTGAGATGGATGTGGTTGGGGTTGTAGTGGAGGTGAATGGTAAGGATAACATGGAGTTTGGTATGCAGGATATTGAGGAAACTACTAAGGATATTGTGGATGGGTCCCATAAGTTCCTTGCCAACCTTGTTGCCAAGATTGGTTTTAGGGTTGAGATGGCCAATGTTGCCAAGGAAAGGGTGTGTTCCAATTACTTTGAGGTGGATGTGCATAATCTTGAAATTTTGAATTAGGGTCTTGCATCATATTAAGCTGAATAGGCTTCCATAGTCCTCTTGGAGCTACATAACATTTTTGCATTGGCAATTGACTTGCTCCATTGTCCTCTTGGTGAAATTCCTTCAACTTTGGTAATGAGGAGCAACATTTAACATCATGTGATTCTACATGAACAACACAAACATCTTCTTTTTTCTCATTTTGCATTCTTAACATTTCTACTTGTTTGGTTAGATTTCTAAGAATGTCTATCTTAAAGTCATCAAACAAATTTCCATGTTTAGCTTGGCTTACCGATCTTGATGTTGATTTACTTACTCTTGCCCTTCCTCCTGATATGTGTTTGAATGTTTCACAAATTTCTTCAAATGATAATTGATATACATCACTCTACTCATGAGATAAAGAATATCAACCCACTCATCCCTAATTTTTCTAAGTAAAAGGGTTTTTAGCGTGTTGGATCCTAAATGATGTTGTTTCCCCCTCTTAACATTATACATGAACCTCTCTATTAGATATTCAAGACTCTCATCTTCTCTTTGATTCATTCTAAAGATTTCTTCTTTAAGATCATGATCTTTATAATTTTTTATAAATATCTTTTGCATATCATTCCATGACCTTATTGAATTAGTCCCTAAACTCATGAAGCATTTAAGAGTTCTATGCTTCAAAGTTTCCGGAAACAATCTCAGTTTTTGAGTTTTTAATAAGTAACCATAAGATCTACAAACAATCTCAAATTCAAAGAGAAAGGTTTCTAGATCCTCTAACCTTAGACCATGAAATTTTGGAAGAAAAGATGGAGGGATGTTCTTCATGTGCACACTACCATCAGTATCTTGAATGGGAAATCTGAGAGGATATTCCTCATCATCTCCACCCATTTCTTCTACATTCTTTGCCATGTTCTTCTTATACTTGCAAAAGTGAATGGTGATGTGGCTCTTACTGCACCACGTGATCAAATGGGGGGGTGGGTTGGTGTTGGAGACTTTTTGTTTTTATGATTGTGTGAAAACTATAATGCAATGCAATTATATACTTTTGAAATTAAATATGCCTAATGCAAATATTTTTTTTGTTTTTGAAAAAAGTCAAAATAAATGAATCAACTAGGGAATAAAACAATGTATACTTTGACACCTCCTCAGAAACAGCACCACAAAGTGATGAGCCTCACTATTGCAACAAGAATGTTGCAACTCCCAAGGCTACTAACTTTAATTATCAACCTGAGGTTCGTACAAAATTAAGAGGTATGGACACTATATGTGCAGAAAACGATGTTTCCTTCCCTTAATTTCATTATGTAATGGAGTGCATGTACTGAAATCAAATCCTAAACTAATTGCATAAAATGAAATCTTCGAAATGGAACCTTAACCTATTGCAACAAAGAAAGTACAAGGAAAGACACTGAAATCAAATGCTAAAACACACCATTTTCTAACTAACTTCTAAGAGGATTTGCTTCAAAATAATGCTAAGTTAACATGTATGCAATCATACTATCCTAAGCATGTAGATTCAAGCCATCGAACCTTCTACTGTTGGGTATATAAATGAATAAAATAAAGATGTTTTGTTTTTTGTCTTTTTTTCATTTGAAGGTGTGAAAGCTAATCTCTTTTGGTGATGTGGCAGGTGGATTAGGTATGTTGTAGGATGGTTGGAAGGTTTGGGAGACCCTTAGGTGACCTTGTGTGGGTTCCTGGAGGTTTTCCCTCAATTCGGACTCAAAACATGCCATTACAGGATGTACTAAAAAACTACAGGATCCCCTAAAAACTTACAGGATACAGCCGAGAGCAAAAGCATGGATTTTGAAGGTGATGGAAATCTTATGGAAGGTGGTTGGTGGATGGAATGAAGCAAGGGAGTGCCTAGGACCACTTCAGAACTCAAAACCAAAGTTGGGAGATAGATGGGTTTGCTCAAAAATATTGGAGAAATTTCCTTGTGAAATGATGAAATTGGTGAGGATTTAATGACCAATAAAATCAAATGACAATTGGATGGGAAAAAAATTTTTATTAACTAGGATTTCTTAGGTCCCTATTCCAAGTGGATTCACTCAAAAATACCTTTGTTAACCCATGCAAAAAAAAATAAAAAACATTACTAGTTGAAAATCTAGAAATTTGAGAACTAGTGAGCTAGTAAATCTAAAAAGTGTCTAACCAAATCAAGTGCGAATGCAATGGGGTGATTTTTGCTATGAATTAGAATTTTTTTTTGATCTAATGCAAGTGGAACCAACTCGATTGAATCTTGTTAGACTGCTCTAAAAAATAGCATAAATTTATTATTCTTTGCTAAAAAGGAGGTCCAACAATCTAGATTTGTGAATAAGAAGACTAATCCACGAAGCTCAATGATTACTATGAACTTCCAAAGCTTTTCCAAGGATGAAATAGTGCTTTTTATCCTACAAAATAACTTACATCAACCGTTTAACTCAATCCTACAACAAGAAATCATTAATACTAGATGCAGAAATAGAAAGAAATAAAAACTAGAGATGCATGAGAATAAGAAGTGAAAAGAAGGAAAGAAAATGATACAAAAGGGCTCTAAGGCTCTTAGGATGGCCAAGACCAAGGAAACTCAGATACCTATGGAGGAAAACAAGATTTATAAGTTGAACATGACATCAATCTTCACTATTTTCATCAATAGAATTACATCCCTACAAGAAAATACAATGGAGCTGCAAAAATACAAGCTCTCTCGACAATAGCACTAATGAAAATCTCTATGCCTAGAGTAAAATTCGACTTGGTACTTATAAAAAATGATTAGGAATCATTCCCCATGAATGGAGGAAGCTTTCCCCACCAAAACCGCTTGATTAGTGGATATGGTCCCCAATACTAGGAATTTGCATTAAATGGCAGGGAACACATTCCTAGATTTTCTCAATCATTCCCCAAAGGAAAATTTGACTTGCCTATTATAAAAATGATTAGGAATCATTCCCCATGAATGGAGGAAGCTTTCTCCTCCAAAATCCCTTGATTAGTGGAACACATTCCTAGATTTTCTCAATCATTGGAGTTCCACAATTTGGGCCATAATTCCATAACATCTTGTTGATTTATTATTTATTATTGATTCTCTTGTAGTAGGGAATAAGCCCCTAAATTATCTCCTCCTTGAAATCTTCATTATCTGCCCAATATTCTCATAATATTCCACAAAAATAAATAATATCAGCCACAAATATCCAATTATTCATAAACCTTCCTAATGAATATATTAAAGTTAAAAATAAATTATCTAATGCAAAAAGAGAGGTTTAAAGTGCTGAAGGATGGTCATAGGCCTTAATTTATGTTTTGATTTAGAGGCATGGGCCTTAATTTATGTCTAATTTAGAGGCCCATCAGGATGACAACAAGAATATCTAAGGATGTCTCAATTACATCAACAATCATATTTTCCTAATTATATGAAATGAAATGGAGGACAAGTTCATTCTTAACATCATCATCGGTATCATAAATTGGATCCTTGTCAAAATCATCACCACTAATACCCCACTTCCCTTCCTCAATATGTAGAAAATCAAAAATATTAATCTATAGGGAATTTATAGGATCACCTTTTTCAAATTCTTCAAAAAATGCATCATCCAACTTAACATCCATGAAAAGGTTGGAGTTTGCTTCAACTCCACTTCCCATACTATCACCTTTAGCAAGATCCTCACCATGCTGCCTTCTTGGATCATCTTCAAGGTCACTTGCAATATGTTCATTTTGGTGATCGAGAAAGGACTCTTCCTTTTGCTCATGGTATTATTCTTCATCACAGCCCTAATTTATTTCATGATCAAAATGATCAGGGGTGACTTTTTCTTTTGGATGGTAATGATTTTCTTCAATTTCTTCATCATAATTTAGGAGGCCCTTCTATTGGAGAGTCGTGGTCAAGTCTTGAAGGAAAACTTAAAAATGACACATTGGTCCCCCAATACTTAAGAAATTCTTAAATGAATACCTTAATGGAAGGGATGATTTTAGGTACACAACAACATTTAAGCCAATCTCTTTGATCATCCCCAAAGGAACTAATGAAAAAAATCATGAGATCATCCTTGTGAACCATGTTGATCTCTGAAGTATACTTGATAAATTGGCAACATGATCCATAGTTGAAGAAGGATCACCATCAAATTTTGGGAAATTTTTCATAGAACATGTATACCATCGATTTGGATATCTAGTAATTTCTTTGACATCCAAAGTAGGGAACATCTCATGCAGATCCAAAGGATCCATTTCCTTGAGAATTACATAATAACCAAATGGTGAGTCACAAAGGTGAATTCAAAATGCCCTAAGAGGTGCTTACTTCACCCTACAAGAATTAAAACTTTGATGTTCAATGAAGAACTAGATCTTCATTCGTCCAATGGAGTCAGCTAATGATCATATTTATCCTTCTCTACACAATAAGCTCAACCAAATAAATGAAACTTAAACTTTGGATTACTAGGAGGATGACTCAAATCCTCCCTAGAAACGGTTCCAAAAATGTTGCCTCAAAATCTAGTGGGTATTATAAGGGGTAACCTACAAGGTAAAAACTAGACTAAGGGACAACAATGAGATGTAGCCCACTACCACCACAACCACTACCTCATACTTTTTTTTGGACTTTTAGCACAAGGGAGGCTTCCTATTTTAGGTCACTTAATATATACCATGTTAAAGGATCAAGATGACAAGAAAGGCTTTATAAATGATAAATCTTCCTAAGGACAAGGCTCATCAAGTGTAATATGGCAATTTGCATCCTCTAATAATGTCAAATTAAAGGCACAAATGATCTAAGGCTTTAGAGATAGCAAGCCAATTGTATTAACCTATAATCGAAAGCCAAGGTTTCCAAGCAATGAATATCAGCAACAAAATAAAAAATAAACCTTCAATAAGCCCCCAAGTTGAAACCTAGGGAAAGATAGGGTTTTCCTAGGGTAATATTCAGCTAGGGTAAAGTGTTCATCATTACAATGGATAAATTAGCCATTAAGGGAATTTATTTTGGGAAACCAACACTCCTTTCAATGTTGAATCCTTCCACAAGCCAAAATTTTCACACTAGGTCAACATATGCCCTAGCAATAGCCAACAACTTGGCATTAAGTGGACCAAAAATCATAATGAAAGAGAGAAAATTAGGTTTATGGTCAATTTTGTGTGTGATCAACAAAGTTATGAAGGCATTGTCTATTTCTTGACATGATGGAGATTATGGGAGTGAAAGTTTTGCTAAGTCTTGGTAAGGAGTAAGGGAATTTTGAAGCCCTAGCTCAAAACCTTAACGATTTATTTTTTGAGGGAACAAATTCACTTGGGAGAGCTAGTTTAAAGATACACCAAGGGGATTTTCATTCATATTATACTAACGAGTAATGCATATAGTGTCATTATCTAGATTCTATACATTGATCTTGAACAATAAGTAACACAATAGAAACCATAGATAATAAATCATTCCATACATTAGACACAAGAATAAAAATTTATCAAATCCAAGGCACTTACAAGATAGAATGCATATACAATCCTCTATTGCTCCAATGTAACATCTCTAAGACTAGACAAATAGCTAAAAATGACAAAATACACCATAGAGTCAAATCTCCACAAGAATTCAAGAATGCTAGAATTCTCCAAGAGGGTTGAAATAATCACAAGTGAGGATACACTAGAAATGAACATATCCTATATTTATGAGACAATTAGGACTACTGATTAGCTGAGAAAGACCCTAAAAACAAGTTTTATGATAAAAATTACTTGTGTTACAAGCCAACCCATTAGCTTTATGAAATATTCCCTAATTATCCCACACATGTGAGCCTTAAGCTCTCTAGGGATGACACCATGCAACATGAGTGCTTTGAATGTCATGTCTAAGAGCGACGAGTGTCCAAGGTGACGTCGAAGCATATCAAGTCCATGACTTGAGGGTTTGCCCTCAAATTCAACTCATTTTCTCCTGTGGAGTCCCAAGATCTTATTAGGAAACCACAAGGTGGTCGCCATGGGTCTCCAACAACTAAAAGTGGCTTTCTTTGCTCTAGCATTAAGGGCTTGTTTGGTGCAACAATCCCTCCCTAGTATCTCATGGTGAGACAATCCTCATCTAGAATTTGAATTAACTAATGCCCATCAAGCTCTGTTAAGGCCAGTATGGGGACATGTTGGGTCGAGTTGAGGCATCCTGAAAAATAATCAAATCTAGGATAAAGTCAACCATTGTCTTGGTTGTTAGAGGTGCTCTAGGACATGTGTCATCCAATGATGCTACTAAGAGGCTCAAGAGTCTCAATGCTTCACTTTTTTATGTCAATATACTTCTCTGGAGGACTTGGGTACCTATGGATTAGGTGCCCAAGACTTAGGTTGTTGGACAACCTAACAAGAACAACGTGGATTTTGTTGGGGCCCCAAAGTCACACTACATTGTGTTGTAGTGCAAAGCCTAGTAACATCTAAGTGTGATCCTACTTGCAATTCTATTCTTAAGATGTTTTATTTTAAACTGAGTATAGGGCCATCTTTTGGTGTTTAATGTTGTTCATTGTAAGTTGTGATATTTGACTTCAGTGTTATAAGTTATTCTACTTGACATGAAAATGGTCAAAGGTGTAGATGACTTAAATTGCGCACAAGTAAGACTGTATATTTAAGTTGTTCCTGGAAATGTTTTGTTGTAAATGACTGTGTAATTCAAGCTTGGAACTACATAGTATGACAGAATCTAGGTTTTGGTTTAAGGCACATGCATTTCATTTCCTCCTATAAATTTCACAAGAAAATGAGATTACATGATGAAATTCACCACAACCATTGAATTAAAATCTTTGTGTAGACATAAATTTTTCTGTAGTCAAATGTAAACAAGTAAATCCAACAAAATTAAAATAAAAAATGTTCTAAGAAAACAACTTATCATTCACACTTTATCCTTCAAATATGTTCTGGAAAGAAAATGTTAGTAGCCTTTGAACTCAGCTCAATTTTGTGTTAATTTTAGAATTTTTAGGGACTCAAGGTTAAAGGAAAACCACCAGTCATTAAATGCTTTTACTAGGCTACATTTCCAATGATCTTAAGTTGGAGCATTCCTAACCCTTTGGTTCGACATAAAAGGTTGAAAATGCAAAAATATGGATGAAAAATGGAGAACATATCCTACCCAATTGAAAGCAGCAATTAAGAATTCCTTTAAATCAACTAAGACATGGTGGACAACTAAGCAATTAATACTTCAGCCATTAGAAAACATAGAATTTTGAAATTTACCATTTCTTGAAAAAACCTTGTAAGAAATATCAAGAAATTCAAGATACTCTTCAAACTAACTTGATAGATCTTAAAAAACCAAAAAAAAACCCTCATATTAATGCCAACATTCATTCTAGTTAATAATTCTAATACAATTCTACACAATTCACATAACAAATCAGGTTCACAACTCAATGTGCCATGGAAATTGTATAAACTTGTATTTAATTGGTAGTAAACTTCAAAACATGAGATGGGTGTGACACATACATGATAAGAAAATAAAGAAAACCCAGCGTTACTGCAGAATTCTTCCTCAAGATAGCTTCAAGACCTCCCAACGATTTACCAAAAAAATTGGCATAGCTTCCCCTACAACCAAGATTTCTCCCCCTTTTACATTTCAAGATGAGGTCTTTATATACGCACTCAATAGCTTGTACCTATTCTAACTTCACAAGTGGTATTTGAAGAAAAAAACCCAAAATTTGTTACAAAATAGCAAGTTGTATTCTAACTAACTTCTTCCATAAGTTTCTTGAAGGATGTGTTGGTTGTGGAGTCAGCCCCCTCAGATTTGGCTTTGGTAGCTCTTATCTCTCTCTTGGTTGGGTGGTGCCTTCCTTCTCTCTCTTGGGTGCTTCCTAGGCCATGCACTACACTACATCATGCGTTATAGTGGACATGTTTCTGGTGGTGCTAACGAAGGTGTTGATAATGTCAAAATTTGAGTTGTTGGAGCTACTCTTGTTGTTGTGCCTTTGGTGGTGGCCTCAGACTTGAGCCCGCTTCTATTGGATTTCAGCACGATAGTGATGGGAATTCCTTTTGAAGGGACAACTTGTAGAATCCCATCATGCTCTTCCATTCAATTTCCATGGGCACTTCACATGTTTGATCCTTCAAAATGAGTTCATATATAGTTCTAATTGGCTTGTAGTCTAACTTCCCGAGTTATTTGAAGATACGCCTCAACATGAACATAAGTTCGAAGTGATGTTTGTATAGATTAACAATGTCCTTGCCTTGCAATGGACGATATTCTTTTCTAAATCCCCTCTTGTCTGCTTTGATAGCATTTAAGCTATTCAGGAGGACATCCTTATTGTACACATCACCATGTCTGTCAAAAAAGTGAGGAAATTTCTTATCATAAAGTGATTTGCAATTGTCCTTGAACTTGTTGAACTCATTCACTATGTCTTCTGCCTTATTCTCCACCTGTGCTATTAATCCATGCTTCTTCATATGATTGGCTCTACTCACCAAGGAATTTTTGTTCAACTTTTCTTCCTCGTTCTCTGGTTTGGCCATCTAATTCAAATATTTGATCATTATCTCTTCTTTATTTGTATTTTCTTCGAGAGTTCCTTTAAATGTGTTCATCTCTCTGTGGGCTAACCTAATCATTTCTATTTTCTCCTATAAGATTTAAAGGCATCCCCACCACTTTTGAATTAAATTTATGATTTTCTCCCATATGGTCCTCCTAGCCACTTTGAAGGCTGACTTGGCGGGGTGTTTCCTGCTTAAAACATTTAGTTAAACTTCAATCTTCTTGTCACACTCCTGGGCCTAGTAAAATTCTAGCTTAATCCCTTCTAGTTCACCATATTTATCTTTTAACCCTACATATAGGGATATGAGCAAAGCTTGCATCTACTTTGTATCCTCAAACACTATCAATGATTCCACCTATCCTATTAGGATGTCTGAAGCATGTTGGTTTTGCATGTTTTCATCTGTTTTCTCCTGTATTTCCTGCAATTGTGCTTCTAGCAACATGGTTTAATCTTGGAATTCTCTATTCTTTGTAAGGGCCTCATATAACTTTAGCTTTAGCTCATCCATCTCCTTTGCAGTTGTGGCTAATTCTCCAGTCTACATAGGATGTGTATCTAGCATCTTAAGCTAACATTTCAAGGAGAAAATTTCTTTATTCTTCTCTTGTAACAATTCATGGTATTTCTGAAAATCTCCAAGGTGCCTGGACAAATGTACAAATTTGTCTTAAAGATATTTTACCTTTGTCTTGTTAACCCTGCCAACTGTCTTCCTATACTTCAATTGAGCTCTAGTTTTAGCATACATATCATGAAGTTTCCATGTTGTGGTGTCTTCCTGATGCATCCACCTATGTATGGAATGTGTGGCTCGCATATGCAAATCCAAGAGGTCAGTATATGGGAGATTATCTGCCTGTAGAGACACATGGTGTGCTCAATAATCTACCATGGACATTGTATTTTCCACTTTAGATTCTAACACTTCCATCTTGAAGATCCCCCTCTCATAATCTAGAGCACTTTTAAGTTGTGTGGGCGGTAAGGGTTGATTCTTTGATATTCTGATGTCTCTTTTCCTCTACTTAGAATATTGCTTGGTGATTTCTACAAATTAGTCTATGACCGACAAGTGCCCTGGCTTGGTCACTTCTGTTGATTCTGTGGTCGTGTGTTCTGACATGGCAAAAGGCCAGGTTTCCATCGTGAAAGTATGCTTCGATGGAGCGGCCAAGTAGTTGTCATATATAACTAGGGATTGAGACTCTATATCATCATCATCATCATCTTATTATTCAAGTGTTTTACCTCATTTTACCCATTTGGGGTCTTGCTCTTGTCTATCTACATCCATGGGCTCTACATTGCTTTTCTTTTGCCCTGAGAGTTGATAAAGTTATAAATCCATCAGATGCAGGATCACCTTGACTTGCTCCTAAGTATCTTTGTTTGCACACTCTTGTATCATAGGATTCATGGCATGCTTATGGTTTTCTCAATCCCTATCTTTTCTCAGCAAGTAAATAATTTTATGTAGATCATATTTCCATACCCCAACCTTCAGGAAATTGAAACTTCATAAGATATTTTCAACTGCATCTAGAGCATTTCTAGAGTTTACACAGTAATGTCGCACATTTTGTGAGGGATAGAACGCGACTGCTTCCTTTTTAGCAACAAATTTCTTTGAATCATTGGTCAGTCTTTGTTGGATGTATTCTAATGCAAAAATTTGATGAGTGAGGAAAGCCAACAATTGATATGGCTACTCTTCAAAACCATATATTCTGAGGACGATATAGTCCTTGAACATATACTAATCCCCAACATGGGTGTCTAGGGTTAGTTGCAATGTTTCTCTGAGGAAATAGGGTAGCCTTGGCAGACGTTAACCATGCAGACAAGTGTAGACAACTGACATGAATGAGGAAATATAATCAAACAAACCTATGTTGTTTTCGAATTTGCAGACCATAGGTTACCAATCATAGGAAGGTAACATGTTTCCATGTTTATCCACCATATTAGACTTGAGATGCTCAGGTATAGGTATTGTTGATGAATAAAAAAGTGGATTAGATACGTTTGATAACATAATGTTTTTCTTTAAACTCCATGATTTGGGAATGGATTTCTTTAGACAAGAATATAAGGAAATCAAAATGAGTATAGGTGTCGATGGATGGGTGATACAAAGACACCAAAAGGCCTAAGGAGGTCACAAAAATATCAGTGTCGAGGCCCAGGATTTGAGCCATCATGGAGAAGGACACTACTAATATGGGTTCAAAGATTGAAATATGGTAAGGAATCTAATTTGTATGTGGCACCACTCCCTTTTTGAGATAAGCATTAACCACCTAATATTGAACATTTGGTGCCAAGTTAGCCCATTTTGCTTTGATCTCATCTCTATTTAACCCCTGTAATTTAGACCAGCTCAAGAATGACAGCATGGCCACAATAGCTTTTGGAGTTGTTCTAATTATCTATTTTCCATCCTGAGATGAAATGATTACTCTTTTATTTGGTACATACCTCTTGGTGCAACAAGTTACCATCTCTGGGAAATCGAAAACCTGTGGGAGAATGGCATGGACTAGACATGACACATACATATTGTTGTCAAATTTCAACACATCATTTCTTTCCAAGATCACATGAATGCCCCACCTCATATCTTGTGTATGGAAAATTTTAGGGGCTAATATTCGTAGGTGGGCTAATTTTCCATGATATTTCCCTAGAAGTATGCAGGAGGTTGGTGGTGCTGACAAATGGCCTCTCTGCATCACCTTCGAATTTTAATCTTCACGTGGCTTGGTGGTGCAAGAAATCCTTGGCCATTGGATGAGCGAGTGTCCCCGCCATCAAATTTGGGAAGTGTGCATCTCCATTGGCACCCCCACCTGCTAGCCTATTTTCTCCAGCTCGATGAACCCATGATGAGAATTCCCACCATCACTCTTGAGTGGTGCCCTAAGACCATGCGTACCCACCTAGTCTTGGTGCCTATGGGTCATGATATGGTGATTTTACGCACCAGTGACAATAAAAATGCCACTAACATTCCAATGCCTCCCATGACAACATCAAGTCTGGTTCATCTCAATGGGTTTTTTCTGATTCTTGCAGTGGCTTACAACCAAATCTTGGGAATCTATTCCAACCTTCACAAAGGTGTTGCATTTGACACCAACAGATTCCAGTGAAAGTGTGAAAGCAATCAAGGATCAAGATCATTAATGCATATAACTGAAACAAACCTTAATGTTATAGAAAATTTAATACAAGGATCTCTTCAAAAATTAGGACCTTTATTTGCAATATACAAGGATCTCTCTCAAAAATTAGGACCTTTATTTGCAATGGTGTTTTCTCCCTACACATGGGTAGTTGAAGGTCAATTCTATTTGGTGCTTATAGCCCCTAAGGGGAAGTAATATTTCCATGGTCTACCCTTCAATTGATAGGTGTTAAATGATGGTAACAAAGGGGATATGGCTTCATGGTCAATTTCCATGGCCAAAAGGATCAACTGATTTAGGTGTCCACATCCTGAGTGTATATATGTGAGGGAGTATTCGTGGATGCATGAGCTACTAGGGGGCCTTTGTTTTTCCACCCCTTTTATGTTCCTTTTAATTCTTCATTTTTTCTTTGTATTAATAATTATAGCTCAAGGGTTAGAGCTTTCTTTGTATGAAGTAGCAGTGGCATTACCCCTTTAAGATGATTCGGTTTATTGTTCATCAGAGTTGGGACATGTAAGGGTACTTTTATGATGTAATGGAGCAACATGTGCTTAGGAACTAGGTGATGGCCATCTGAGTGAGGTAGAGCTCATGCTAGGATTTTTCCCACATGCTAATCTTTATGTCCCTGACCATATTTTGCATTTTGATTTTCCTATCTTTCATTAGGTGTGTCCATGATATGTTTTAATTGTTTCTTTTATCTACATCAACCTCTTAGGGCAAAGTTTCTAGGCCCTACCCAGTTATGTGGACATATAAATTCCAAATCGAAAAGAATCAATGGCAAGTTGTTATTGTAATATTCCTAACTGGAATTTAACAGCTAATACCAAGCAATGGACTAGGAAAAATCAATAAATTAGAATTCATACACAACAATTAAAACACCAAAATGTCCAACAGCACAATCAATGCCATTTTATTAATTTTATGATAAAAGAGTATACAAAACGAGCTTAAATTTTAGAATTTGTGCTTGCTAAGCAAGTTGGGCAGAACCCACAAAAATGGCTCAGACCCAAGTGGTAGAAATGGCCCTCGAGTGATTTGTGCACTATATAGAAATAATATGTTGTTGCTTAATGACTAGAAAGTTGATCTTAGGGTTGAATACCCCACGAAATGCTTTGAAAATTTAGCTCTAAACTCCTCTCCCAAAACCCAGAAAAACCAATAAATGGTTTGGGTTGAATCCAGATAATGAAGAAGCCCTCCAAAGTGGTGGAAATGGCTCTCTATCTAGCTATATTCCCTACTAGGTTTCTGCCCTATATATCGCTTAGAAATTTCTAAAAATTTAACCTCAACCTCTACACACTAATCCCAACAAAACCCATAAAGGGTTTGGCCCAATTCCAAGCGACCCAGATGACCCCAAAAAGTGTAAATGGCTCTACCACGTAGACTTTGTGTACTCTTGAAAATGCTCTGCTCAAATTTGCTCCAAACAGTTGTTGAATATCCACCCAAACTCCACACAAATTCTCCTCTAAAATAGGCTTTATCTCCAACCCTAATCTCTCCTGAAATCTTCTACTCCTCTATCCTACGCAATCTTCAACCAATGAGCTTTGCATAGTGTATAAATGAGAGAAATTTGACCCTATAGATTCCCTCAATATCTTCCCTTCAAAACGCCAACAAACTCCTGCTACAACCAAGGGAAAACTCTCTCCAAAAGCGCGGAATATCTAACCCACAGCTACTGCTCCAAAAGATGTAACATAAACTCCTTCTCTGCCCAGGAAATGCACATAGATAATCTAATATTTTGCAGTAATCTCAAAGGAATCCATGAATTGGACTCCCAAAATTCCTCACTAGGGAGAACTCGTAGTTCTTTGAAATGAGGGTGGAATTTTAGCTTAGAAATCATGTGCCAAATATCACTTTTCTTCTTGTGCTAAACAACCGTAAGAGAAGATGAAAGGTGAAATGTGATAGTCAACAAATAATGCACAAAATTAGTCCATTCCCCTTTTATAATTTATCCTCATGCCTCTAGACTCCTTTTTTAATATTATTTTATTGGTGGGGGTCATTTTCCACTAAATTACTTTTGCCACCATTTAATAAAATAATAATTTGCACTATTATCTAATAAAATAATACTAGACACCTTTCTCCAATAATATCTGCCCATTTTTAATTAATATTACTAAAATTGGGAAAATTTCCTTAGTGACTCCTAGGCTCACAAAATTGGGGATATTACAGTTATAGTAGAAGAAAACATGCCAAGTCACATGATCTCCAACTAAGGCATCTTTGTAGATCCAAAAAAGATAAAATAAATCACGCATGTACCTCCTCCCAACAACAAGAACTTTATGTTTACATTCCTAAAAAAAATGAACTTTTTGAGGAGATTCATATATAATTTTTCCATATTGTGAATATTTTATAGCAAAGGATGAGGGAAGATGTTCAGTTCAAATGGACTGCCATAAAAAAGGAATATTTATACATAATCAAGGATACTATAACACAAGCCTCTTCCTTGTACAATCTAAACTTCAATAATGAATTATCCTTGTACATTTTCACATGAGTTCTCGTCAGTCACCATACTCACCAAGAAAGATGACCAGGGAGATGAAAGACCAATCTCCTTCATCAACATGAGTTTACAAGGTGTTAAATTGAATTATCATAATATATACAAGCAATACTATGCAGTGTATAAGGCAGTTAATTAGTTCCAACATACATCATGAAGAGCCACGTAAAGGTTATAGTTCCCCACCCTGAAATAAGGCCATTGTTTGTAGAGAAAGAGCTAGGTGAACAAAGAGGTAATTGAATGACCTCTCTACAAGAATATGACCTCCCTAATATAATATAACCAAGATACTAGAAGAAAAATGGGTTCCATTCTTTTCGAGTGCAATTTATTCCATAAATGAGTAGAGTAGATAAGAGGGATAGGGAAAGATCACACAGAGAGGATTTTTGCACTAAAGTAGCTGACAGGCCACATGCCTTACTTCTATGTACTTGCGGCAATTTTATATTCAGAGAAATAAAGCATAGTAGCCTCACCTTCCAGCTAGGTTTCCTCCTAAAAATGATTTCTAGGTTATATCTTATGCCAAATCATGGTTTGTGAGTTTTTATTTCACTATTCTCTATTTTTTGAAAAATTGTAATTTGTATGCATACACAATAAATAGTAATTCATAGATCCATAAATCTAAGAGAAATAAACCCTCATATTGTATATTTCATATTTTCAAGTATACATTATTAGATATATTGTGATGAATGTTGAAGAAAGTGTAACTAGGTTCAGTCATCATAAATGTAATTTTGATCTTTGTGCTTCTAAAAGAAAAGAATTATTATTTTTGTCATTATCAAGAATGGGTTTCTCGCCCATTTGATAGGTCAAGCACATGTTTAATTGCTTCTAGGAAAGTCAAAGAGTCAACGTAATTATTGAAGACCCATATGGGCATGTTATACTATGTAAATCTATGTACTGGAGTCAAAGAAATATGTCAAAGGTGATCCTTTAAAGCAAAGACAAATTTCATCTTCATGTCGACTCAAAGAATGAATTTTTGGTGCACTTAAAGTCAAGTCGGCCTTACTAGCTCAAGTCAGCCCAATAGGAGGAACAGACTCCTATATATAGGGCCATTCAACCTCACAATTAGACCATCGAGTGATCTCTGAAATCAACAAAGAAGAGAGTCAAGAAAGAGGTGTGAAAAGGGAGCATAAATGTGCTTCTAGGGCAGCGAAGAAGGAAAATAAGAAATTAAGTTTGGGAGGACTGTTTTAGGGCCTCATTCTATCACACATGTGAAGAAAGGAGTGCAGTTCTGCAGTCATATCAGATCCACAAGTGTAGCAACATAATAGAGTTCGATTGAGCCAAGAAGAGACTCCAAATAGGACTCCATCTCAAGTGAAGTGGGTCCCACATCTAGCGAAGGGAGAGAGCAAGAAAAAAGGTCCATCTCAAGCCCTAGATCAAACACACGTGCGATGAAATCAGATTTGCATTAGGGTTAAGAGGATCAACCTCTAACTTAGAGATACATCAAAAGAAGAGGATCATTATCTAGTCCAAGTGTCAAGGAAAAGGAAGATTACCAAGCGAAGGAAAGGAAGGCACCAAAGAAGAGGTCTCTATGGAGACCTACGATTTTTGCAGTTGGTGGAAAAGGAGCGAAGGAAAGTGCCATCAGTTGCTAGAAGAAGTGTGAAGAAAGAGATCAAGGTGCAGTATAGAAGGAGGCATTGATTAAAGGACAAAAAGGAAGTTTCAAAAGAGAGACTCTGTTTTGCGCTTGGAGGATCTACTAGTCAAGGGTCTAGGGTTTGGAATTTGTCAATTGAAGCTTCAATAAGAGAAATTTGAAGAATGGTTTTCCTCTCTAAGAGAGAGAGTTTTTTCCCTAGCTGAGAGCCAACATCTTGTGTTCTTGTATCCTTCTATTTTGATAATTGATTGATGAAGAAAGAGAACTCACACTAATAATAATAAGAAAATATTTTACTAATAAGAAAAGTAAAAAGTACTTCACAAATATTTATCACCGTCAGAAGAATCTCATCATACCTATATTCCCTGGATTCTTCAACATGGTATCAGAGCTAAGGTGACACGTCAAGGAAGGGCATCTCAAGAACACATAAAAGGTTGAAGCATAAGATCTATAAGAAAATTTTCCAGATCTATCAAAGAAAAGGAGGATTACTATCTTCTCCAAGATCTATCAAGAAGGGTTTACATCAAAGACTCATAATTTTCAAAGAAAGGTACTCTGATCCAAGCTAGTCATTGAAGATCTCCAGATCTACACATTGAGAAGTTTTCATCAAAAAGAAAATATCTCAAAAGGCACCTTGAAGGAAGAATCTTGAAGAACTCTAAGATCCAAGAAGTTGAAACTTCAATCGTTAAGGAAGAAGCAAGATCTCCTCATCACTAAAACTCTCAAATAAGTATTTTTATGTCCTCTTTTGAAAATATCAAAATGTCTTTTTGCAAGGAAAGAAACAAATTGGTTGGGACTGCTAATTTCCTTGCATGGAAAAAGAGGATTAATCTACTTCTCAAAGAAAATGAACTTCTAGACTACATCAAAGGGAGTTCATTGTTCTTGCTAAGGAACAAACTTAAGCCCTAGAAAAGTATAATAATGATAAAACAAGGGCTCAAAGGATCCTGGTAGAATCCATCAAGGACCCTCTCATTCCTTATGTTTCCAAACTTGAAACTTCTAAAGGAATCTATGATAAGCTGGTGGAGTTATTTTCAGTTGGTACAACTAGAGAAGTGATATCGTTGTGTAATGAACTATATAAAATGAAGATCTCCAAGGAAGGAGGAATAGCTCCCTACTTCATGAAGGTCTAAAGATGAGAAACTAGCTGCAAGAACTGGGAGAAGTTATGTCAGAGAGAGAGATGACAACTGTGGTGCTCAATGCATTACCTGAGGAATGGGGCAACTTCACATCAAGTGTATATGTCAAGAAGGAAGCCACCCTCTTGAGTGAACTTTGTTCTCTATACAGAATTTAGGATACTAGATTCAAAGCCAAAGATGATGTAGGATCGAAGGAGTATGAATTTGTTGCTATGGCCAAGAGAAAAGGGAAATTTGGCAAGTTTGGTCCACAGAGAAAGGGTAAAAGAGATATGTCCAAAGTCCAATGCTTTGGTTGCCAAGAGTATGGACACTATAAGAGGGATTTTCCTAAGTTCAATAATGACAACAATAAGAGGAAACGACGAGAATCCCACATTACCCAAGAAGTGAAAGAAGAAGAGAAGAAGCAAAAGGAGGACCCTCTGAATCTCTACTATGACTAAGATCAACTTCTTGACATAAGTCTTATTTAAAGTTTTGGGTATCATAAGAACATGTAATGATATGATATAATGCATGGTTTACGAGAATAGAATCTTCAAGAATATAGGAGCATTATGTATAGATAGCTCAGATAAATATATTCATATAGGAAGGTTGTAACCATTGAATGACCTTATCAATGCATAAAGGAATGATCCAGATCAGGAAGAATCATCTTAGAAATCAACTATCATCAACAAGAAGGAGCATTTGCAGAATGAGGACTATAAGAATCCTTCAGTTGAATCTTCAATAGGAGGTTTATGAATTTCAGGAAAAGCAGATATCTCGATAGGAATTCCACTTATGGGGATTCAAGAAAGGATGATATGTAGGAAAGGAAAGATGTAGCAAATAAAATATTGAGGTAATCTCAATCAAGGAAGTTGTCAGAGTAAGTTGAGATGATCAAGGAAAGAACTAATATGAGGTATGTATGCATCTATGTTTTCAGTTAAATTCATGTCATCATTTGTATCAATAAGCATGGGTAATTGCTCTAGTAGCATGGTCAAGAATAGGGTAGATCTCTTTTTATTGATATTATGCATGAAGGCATGGTTCACACACTGAAAAAGGTCAACATGAGAAATATCATCATATGAAGTGTGAGGTGATTGACAAGAGAACCTATAAAGAAGCATATGGAAAAGAGATCAAGAAAAAAAGGACACCATGGACATTAGGAATCAACATCCAATAGATTTGTTAAAGATATCTCCTGGAAGAAGGCACGAGAATTCTGACAAAGGAAGAAAAAGATCAAAGGACCCTTGAGACTTGGAAAAGACCTTGGAGATGTGAAACATGTCGGATGCTAATAATTCAAGCCAACAAAAGATGTCATGATGGAGGGCCATCTCAAAAGATACTATTTTATTTAATTTTAAGTTTTGATTTCTTAAATAATATTTAGATGAGTTCATGTAGGGCTACTGGAACAAGGGTTGTAAGTACAAGTACAACTAGCATTCATGTGGTGGATGGAAATTCCTAAGAAAAGCATGATGAGAAAGAAGTATCCATATGACGAAGATTCCATATATGTATCAATAAGGTCACTTTCCATGAAGAAAGGAATGACATGACAAACTAAGGAAATTGATCGATGGTTGATGCCCTACAAGGAAGAAGCTCGCCTGAATCTCATGACATCAAGGAAAGAAATTGATCAAGCAGTTGAAGGACCCACAAGAAGAAGTTGTTTATGTATAGAAGAGTCCCTAGTTAAGAGGGAGCTCTGGCAAGTCCCTAATTGAGAGGGAGCTTGGGCAAGTCCCTGGTCAGAGGGAGCTTGGGAAAGTCCCTGATCAGAGGGAGCTTGGGTACATTCCTTCATAGGAATGGGCATAGATTCCCTAGTTGAGAGGGAGAGATAGACACAACATTCTTATCTTCACTTGGGAAGAAAGAATGGAGTATTGGGTAATCATTTGGCATCTAATGCTCTTTGAGGATGTGTAGGGCCTTCAAGATAAGAGTAGGAAAGAGGACCAATATTATTTGAGGGCTAGGAACCCAAGACAGGAATAGTCCTAGAATGTCATGCTCATTGAACACCCAAGTGGGTATGTACCTTGAGAGACAATGATGAAGGTGTCTATGGTTATTGATCTCACTAACATTGTTCTTTGATCTATTGAGAGATAGAGATGTCAATAAAGGCCTTGCTGTGGAAACAATGTTGGTTACTATGATTTTAGAACATACGTATTTCCAATCCGATTTCCCTTATCTGAATTCTTCAGATTGAAAATGTCAAAACACCTTGTAAAATGATTTATGAATACCTCCGTAGTTAAGAGTGAGTGTTGAAGAAAGTGTAACTAGGTTCAGTCTTCATAAATGTAATTTTTATCTTTATACTTGTAAAAGAAAAGAAATATTATTTTTGTCATTATCAAGAATGGGTTTCTTGCCCATTTGATAGGTCAATCACATGTTTAAGTGCTTTTAGGAAAGTCAAATAGTCAATGTAGTTATTGAAGACCCATATGTGCACGTTACACTATGTAAATCTATGTACTAGAGTCAAAGAAATATGTCAAAGGTGATCCTCCAAAGAAAACACAATTATCCTCTTCATGTCGGCTCAAAGAATGAATTTTTGGTGCACTTAAAGTTAAGTTGTCCTTGCTAGCTCAAGTCACCCCAATAGGAGGGACAAACTCCTATACATAGGACCACTCGACCTCACAATCAGACCATCAAGTGATCTATGAAATAAGCGAAGAAGAGAGTCAATAAAGAGCTGAGAAAAGGGAGCAGAAAGGTTCTTCTAGGTTAGCGAAGGAAAAGAAGAAACCGAATTTAGGAGGACTATTTTAGGTCCTAACGCTATCACACGTGCGAAGAAAGGAGGGCAGTTCTACAGTCACATCAGATCCACTAGTGCAGCAACCTAATAGATTTTGATTGGGCCAAGAAGAGACTCCAAATAGGACTCCATCTCAAGCGAAGGAGGTCCCATAGCTAGCAAAGGAAGGGAGCAAGAAAAAAGGTCCATATCAAGCCCTAGATCAGACACACATACGAAGAAATTAGATTTGTGGTAGGCTTAAGAGGACTATCCTCTAACTCAGAGATACACCAGAAGAAGAGGCTCATTATCTAGTCCAAGTTTCAAGGAAAATGAATATTTCCAAGAGAAGGAAACGAATGTACCAAAGAAGAGGTCTCTAAGGAGACCTAGGGTTTCTGCAGTTTCCGGAAAAGGAGCGAAGGAAAGTACGATCAGTTGTCGGAAGAAGTGCGAAGAAAGAGATTAAGGTGTAGTATATAAGGAGGCATTGATTGAAGGACAAAAAGGAAGTTTCAAAAGAGAGATTGTGTTTTTTTTCTTGGAGGATCTATCAGTTAAGGGTCTAGGGTTTGGCATTTGTCAATTGAAGCTTCAATAAGAGAAATTTGCAGAAGGGTTTTCCTCTCTAGGAGATTTTTCCTTGGCTGAGAGTCAACACCTTATGTTCTTGTCTCCTTTTGCTTTGATAAATGTTTGATGAAGAAAAAGAAATCACACTAATAATAATAAGAGAGGATTGTGATAATAAGTAAAAATTACTTCACAACTAGTTATCATTGTCAAATGAATCTCATCATACCTAGATGTCCTAGATTCTTCAATAATGAACTGTCTATTGAAATAGTCATGCCATTTTACATACCATATTGGTATTAGATACATGTTTATTTGGGTATATTTTTTAGATTTACATGGGATCTAAATCGGTGAAGCCAAAATTCATAGAACCCTAGTCATGGCCGATGAATTTATGAATAACCCCTGTGATCTTACAAAGGATAGGTCTTCATAGTGGGAAGCACAAGTTGCAGATATAATTCATAATCTAAATCTCCTCATGGAAGCCCTGACTAATAATCTTGTGTTATTCGAAGAAGATGGGGGTTCTAATGTAGAGTTTCAATCATAGGGGAGATCGGGATATCAAGAAGCAATAGAGAATGAGATAAAGAAAGGACTCGAAAAAAATCAACCCAGATCGAGTGAAATGAACCATTCATAATCCCTATTCAAAATGGAAGTGAAGGTTGATATCAAGCCATACCAAAGTGATATCAACACTCTAGAAATAAATTACTAGTTTCATTATTTAGAATTTTATTCAGTGTCCATCATGTAGAGGAAGAATAAAATATTTCATTTGTGTAGCTAAAATTAGAGGGTCATGCCCTAACCTAGTGGGAAAGCCACACAGAGACCTTGAGGTTGGAGGGAGACCCTCCAATGACTAAGTGGGAGGATTTTTAATCCTTCATAAAGTCACAGGTTTACCCTATTAGGTATGTAGAGGACCAGTGGATCTGGTGGCATTATTTTAGGAAAAAGCATGAGAAAAGTGTATGGAAGTACACCAAAAAATTTAGAAATATGGCCATAATGTTCGGTATTTCAACAAAGAACCCACATGTACTCCTCAAGTATATGTGGTGTCTACACAGACATCTTTGGAAGCAAGTGATGTTCTTCATGTTGGAAAATCTAGTAGGGCAATTCTTTAAACTATTCTCCTTATCCTTAATAATTGCTTGTGAACTTTAGTTAGATTCTTATTGTTCTTTATTAGTTTTTTTCATCAAACAATTATTAAGATCATAAACAATAAATACAATGGACATAAGAAGTAGGCACCAAGCTAGGGAAAAATCCCTCTAAGGGAAAAACCTAAAACAATATCTTCTCTTATTATAGAATTAGATCAAATGAGAAAACCAAGACCCAAAGACCAAAGTCAAACTTCCTCCAAGCACCAAGTTAGCCCTCCTTCCAAGATTTTTAAATAATACAGAAGTCTACTCAAGTCAGTGTAGTCAAATTCTTCAAAAATGGTCAAACCTTAGATTTCAACCCATGCAACTAAAGTTTCGGCCCCCTTACAATAGAATTTTGGGCCTACAACTAGATCAATAATTTTGGTCTCCTACAATCCTGAAATGTTCACACATGTGATGTCTTCTAGGGCATATTTTCTTCGTTTTTACCTTGACTTTAATTCTCCTTGGATTTTGACTTCTTTCTTGTTATATTCATTGATTTCTTTCCTTCTTCTTGTAGAAATTGAACTGCAAAAGTGTGCTCAAGTGAATCAATCTCCCTTCCCTTGTATATTGTTTTCATGTGGTCGAATAGGCCTCTTCTAGGATAACTTGTTCTTGACTGGGATTACTTGGTCTTGGAGGTCTTTTTGACTTTCTTAGACTCAAAAATAATTTTTTTACATGATACAACTTTCCCAATAGGGTCTTATAAAAAATATAATGACTCTCTAGACTCAAGATAAATATTTTCTTAATGTGAAAAACCCTAGAAGCATGAAATGCATGCTTGACCTGGAAGATCATTCAAATGGAGCATCAAACCCATGCTTGATAATAACATGTTTTATTTCTTATTTTTCTTGTTACATAAGATATACATAATGATATAAGTACAATGAAAATCATGAAGACTGAATCTAGTTACATTTTCCAATGTTCCCTCTTAACTAGGGAGGTATTCATAATTGTACAACCGGTACAAGGATATTCTCAAACTAAATAGTTCTCATAATAAGAGTTGGATTGATAATCCATCTCTTAAGCGTCATCATAACCAACATTTTCATCATAGTAAGGCCTTTAACTCACAAGCTATTTTTTATTTCAGAGCATAATGTTGGGGGGCTTTACTGAGACACCACACTACCTCTAAGGTACATACCCCATCTAGATGTTAACTAGATATGTCCTTTTAGGAATTATTCTTACCATGGATTACCTATCCTTAAATAACATTTTTCCTCTTCGACCAATCTTTTTTTTGATACCTATCCAATACTCAAAGAGTGTCAGCCAACTTCCTATCTTGGATTCTATATCCTTAAGGAGTATCAATCTCATATGCTTATCCAATCCTCCATTCTCCTTCCTAGTGACTTCACTATGACTTACGGATGTTAGTCCTGGTATAGTGCATGACACATGGAGGATATGATGTCTAACATCACTTCCTCTCATCAAGAGAGGAGATCCTCCTTCCCTCTTGATTAGGGAATAAAGAATTGCTCATTCATCAACATCTAAGGAGGCTACTTACTCCCTCTTAAGTATATACAAGATTCGTAACTTACTTTAAATTTGGGAAGTTAGTTTTAGTGTCTCTTCATTAATACATCAGCTATCAGTTCTTCATGGAGATCTTCAAAATGTTGCATGGATCCTCTCTCCTTTGCATTTCATCATATTGAGCTTTTATATGTTTCGATGTAATAGAGCCAACTCTATGACAGGGTTTGGGCCGTCAACCTTTCATATCACTTTCTTCTTATCATCATCAACAAAGGAATTATATTGTGCCAATCAAAATAAAGTTAGTCATTTCTCCTAATCATGAAAGTGATCTTCATTGTCATCAAAACATCAGGTTATATTTTTATACTACTACCTTTGAATCCCAAGATGATGTAGACATCTTGAGCAAATAATCTTCCAAGGATTACCAAATCCATTTAATCAATCCATGTATTCATTGAATTTGAGTTTAAAATTCATATATGATTCAACCATTATTATGCATTTTTGCAACATTATTTCAGGTAGCAAAACCATATACCAACTAGATAACCAATATCAAAACATTAATATTGTACATACCTCAACATCAAGGCCTCTTTTTAATTCTTATTTCTTGTTTCCTTCGAGATCAACATATTTTCAAATAGTTCATATTGAACAAAAATCCTTCTCCATGCTTTTACTTTTGATCAAAGTGCCCATGGAACGAACTAATCATTAGGCTACAATATCTTCTTTCTTGGAGTTGTCATTATTAACTTTCATTCTTTCTTCAGAAGACCATGTATGATGTTGAACAATATCATTTTTTCTAAATCATTATTTCTTGTAGAATATTCTTGATCTTTATCTATTTCAAATCATACCGACTTTTTAGGCATCGAGTAACCACATGGAATACTTATTATGCTTGTGTTTATAACCAACTCTTTCTACAAGATTCTTGTAGACATGAATTCTACCTTCTAGAGAAAATTTATTAACAACGTGCATACCTTTTCTTCCATATGACCATCTAGTTGTCCTTCCTTTGAATGAACTTACTTCTATCCTTATCGAAGATAAGATTCTTTCTTCAATAGGAGAAAGACTTTAATTATGCCTTTCATGCTGCAATTCGACCATGTGCATCCCTTCATCCTTCAAGACTATGTTTTCCATACTAAGTGGAATATATTAATTATGTCAAAATAATTATTTCAAGAACTTTCCTTAAATGATGGTTCTTATTGGAGGATCCTGTGACCCTTTTTTCAAAATCACTGCCTCTCACAATATGTTATAAGATGCTTGAATGAACTATTATGTGTAATATGATCCCAATCTACTCATTCTTGCCAGCTAGATGAATTTTTCCAAATAAAATTGATCATGTAGACTCTAAATATTCTACTCTCATATGATTTCTTCTATGATGCCATGCTTCACAAAAACCAAGACTTTTCTAGAGAATGCAACAATGCATGTTACTCTAATTTCTACTTTCTAATAAAAGAAAGATAAATTGTACATAAACTTGATAGAGATGGATCTCTATTCAATAGCATAGATCCTTGGGATCCTTTCATTCTGGCTTCTTATTCTTAGGTTCTTCCTTTTCATCAGCTATGTGAGCTTCACGTCTTTCCTTCCTTCTATTGGTTTTCTGGTTCTATAGATTGTTTGTGACAATCCCTCTTAAAAATTTGATATGCATTGTATCTTGGACATGTCTAGTTTTCCTTTGAAATTTCCAAACTTCCCTTTCTTTTTCCTGGATTTTATAATAAAGGCTTGAGAATTTTCATCTGATTCAGTGATATCCTGTGTTTTTATCCTTGTTTCTTCCAAGATATATTGATCCCAAATTTCATCAAAGGGAGTAGTATATTTTCTTGAGTATACAGTAGTTGCAAAAATGCTCCATTTAGGTGGCAAAGCATTTAGTACACAGGCAGTCATATCTGTATCGGAAATGACTTCCCTAAGCCATTGCAAATGGTCCCATATTCTCATAATATATGAGGACATATCTTTTTCCTTTAACATCCTTGTTCTATATAGTTGATTCCTCATGGATATTTTCAGTCCTGATGTACTTATAGAGTACAATTTCACAAATTTATCATAAATAGATTTAGATTAACTTAAATCAACAACAAAGGGAATGAGATTATATTTTATGGATTCAATGAGAATAATTTGTGCCCTCATCTCTCCCTTATTATATCTTGCTAATTATTGATTCTCCTCCTTGTCTAGTTAAGTAAGTTCTCCTAGAACATATTCCATGACTTCATTTTTTACGAGTATCAAATCAATCCTCTTCTTCCATGCTAGAAAGTTTGTTTATCAAAAAAGCTTGTTTATTTCCTTACAAAATGAAGTAATTTAATTTGTAGATTGAGACATGAAGAACGATATGATACTTACTTGTCAAACATGTATCCTTCTTGATGATGTCTTCAAATACTTTGATTCCTTCAAGTATCTTCAAATATGTCCCTCAAGTGATGACTTCTAGGATGCCTTTAACAATAGTGTCTTCAAGTTGCTTCCTTTAAAGATGTTCCTAGGATTATTTGATGCTTCTTAAACAGATTTCTTTAAACGAGCCTTCAGATTGATAGCCTTCCAAGAGAAATCAATAATGCAACCTTCCTTCAAGATGTTCCTTAAAAAGCAAAGAGATTTCAAGATAAGGATAGATGTAGTGATCTTAAATGAGCCCTTCAATGAGATATTGATGTAGTAACTTTCGTTTTAATGAGAGTTGATCCTTTTTAATATGACAAGGTCTTCTTCCTTATGCCCTTCCTTTTTTCTTAGAAATGGTTCCTTTTTGACAAGAAACCTTCTTTTATGCCAAAAATATTATCTTGAAGTTTCCTTCTCTTCACCTTAGCTCTAATTCCATGTTGGAAAATCTAGTAGGGAATCTATTTAAACGATTCTCCTTATCCTTAATAGTTGTTTGTGAACTTTAGTTAGCTTCTTATTGTTCTTTATTAGATTCTTTCATCAAACAATTATCAAGAGCATAAACAATAAAGACAATGGACATGAGAGGTAGGCTCGAAAGCCAGGGAAAAACCCCTCCAAGGAAAAAACCCAGAAGAATCTCATCTCTTCTTATAGAATCAGATCAAATGAGAAAAGCAAGACCCAAAGACCAATGCCAAACTTCCTCCAAGCACCAAGTTAGCCCTCATTCTAAGCTTTTTCAACAAGATAAAATTATCCTCAAGTCAATGCAGTCAACTCTTCCAAATATGGTCAAACCTTAAAATTCGTCCACTACAGCAAAATTTGTGGCATCCCTACAATAGAATTTTGGACCTGCAACTAGGTGTGCAATTTCAACCTCCTACAATCATGAAATTTTCACATGCATGAGATCTTTTAGTGAAAATTTTCTTTGTTTTGACCTTGCCTTTTCTCTCGTTCTTCTTATAGAAGTTGAACTACAAAAGTTTGTTGAAGTGAATCAAGCTCCCTTACTTTATATACTCTTTTCATGTGGTCAAATAGACCTCTTCTAGGCTAATTTGTTCTTGACTAGGCTGACTTGGTCTTGGAGGTATTTTTGACTTTCTTAGACTCAAAAATAAATTATTTTTCATGATACAACTTGCCCAATAGGGCATTATACAAATGGTAATGACTCTCTTGACTCAAGATAAATATTTTCTTGACTTGAAAAATCCTAGAAGCATGAAATGCATGCTTAACCTAGAAGACCATTCAAATGGAGCACGAAACCCATGCTTGAAAATGATATTTTTTCTTTCTTTTGTTGTTTGTTACATAAGATACACTCACTAACATACGTAAAATTATAATCATGAATACTGGATCTAGTTACATTTTCTAACACTTCAAGCCCATAATGACGGATGAGGCTTGTGTATAGGCACAGTACCTGGAGAACATAGGCCTAAAGAAAGGGAAATCAAGTGGATAAAAGAAGGATAAGAAAGACGCTTCTAAGGAGGGGAAGAAGAAGTGGAAAGGAGGAAAAGATAAAGAGATGAAAACCATGGCACACCAACGCAAAAATCCCAACAACCACTATAACATTGATGGTCATACAAAGGTTACGAAGGTGAAGTGTTAGAAGTTGCTTCTAAAGCTTAACTCAAACAACAACAACAAAAGATAATAAGGAGAAGAATCTCATGGCCCCTTATTCAATAAACCATGTTGAAAGAAGCTCAAACATGATAATAATATCGTCTGTACAAAAGTGCAGAAGGAGGTGAATCTAAGTAACCTTCAACAACAGGAAGAGAACAAAAATACCAAGCCCTTCTACATACAGATACAGGTCAAGAAGACAAAGATTGATGTTCTATTTAACTCAAGGTTGCAGGAGAATCTCATTGAAGCATAGTTGGTCAACAAATTGGGATTATGAATTTGTGATCATCCCATCCCATATCCATTTGGATGGGTAAATAAGAATGTTGAGTTAAAGGTAACAAAACAGTGTAAAATTAGGTTTTCTAGCAATGTTGATTTTATTGATGAAGTAAAAACTAGATGTAGTTCCCCTTGATATATGTGGGGTGGTGTTTCAAAGTCCCTACATTTACATGTGAGATATAATATTCCTGTGGATATCCAACTAGTAACATCTCATCAAGGATGGAAAATTGTTCACCATCTGTGTGCACAAAGGCAAGTCAAAAATTTTACGGGTAAGTGCCAACCAAGCCAAGAAACTGATCAGTTCTAGTAAGAAGTTTGTTTTATTATTTTTGAGAGAGAAATAGTTTATAGAAGATTCACTAAGAGCAAAGCCATCCCTAGAGGGGTGTGCTAAGAAATTAAAATAGCAACTAGAAGAGTTGCTACAGGCATGTAAGGATGTGTTCCAAGGTCCTAAAGGGTTACCACTAAAGAGGGAAGTGGAACATGAGATACAACTATTTTCAGACTCTGCATTGAAAAAATTGGATTATACAGACAAGTTTTTATAGAATAAAATGAGGTGAAGAAGCAGTTGTAAGAGCTAATAGAAGGGGGTCTCATTCGATTGAGTGCATCACCATGTGGGTCACCCATCATCATTGTTCCAAAAGAGGATGGGATTTCATGAATGTGTATAGATTTATGATTTTTATAGATTTATAGGTACCCCTGCCCAGGATTTATGATATATTGGATCAGTTGCAGCAACAAAAATACTTCAGTAAGTTGGACTTAAATTCTAAAAATCACTAGGTTCAAGTTAGAGAAGAAGATACATGGAAAACTTCCTTCAAAACCAAGTAAGGTTTGTATGAGTGGTTTGTCATGTTATTTGTCATATGTAATGCAATAGCTACATTTATGAGGTTAATGAATGATATATTGTGGCCTTTTATTGATTCATATGTTATTGTCTATTTGGATGATATATTGGTATTTAATGCTACCTAGGAAGAGCACATCTCACATTTGACGCAAGTGTTGGAGACATTAAAGAAGCAACAACTTGTGGTAAATCTAAAGAAGTGTGACTTTCACAATAGTATTTGATGTATCTAGGGTTTGTGACAGGTGGAGGAAAGTTAAAGATAAATCCTTCCAGGATGTAGGCCATCATGAAATGGATAATCCCTCCTAATATTTCTGAGGTTATGAGTTTTGTTGGGGTGGCACGGTGTTGAAATTTGGTACCGGAGGACAGGTGGTTCCCTTAGGCTTTGATCTTTGGCCTAGGGAAAAGTGTCCAAAAGAATTTAATTTTTCTCCTAAAGTAACTTTATAATTTTTTTATAAAGTTAAATCTAATTTAAAAGTGACTTTAAGTGATAAAGTTACTAAGTCTAATTTTAAAGTGACTTTAATAAAGTCAATGTAAAATTAGAAAGGAAAAGTGACTTTGGAAATAAATGACTAAGTGGGTCTTTATTAAAGTGGGGTGAATTAAAAAATAAAAAGTGAGATTTAAATGAGCATTTAATCTCCGCCATTGATCTAAATCTATTTCAACCATTAGATTTAGGGATCACCCAAAATTCACTTAGGGTTGGATTAAGGGAGGAAAAGGAGGAAAAGATCATTCATTCTTTCATGAGCAGATCCGGAGAAGGAGAGCAAGAGAGCAAGGGAGATTTCTGGACAGGAAGGAGAAAGAGGCAACAGTTTGGCACACATACCAAGGCAACACTTCAGCAAATCCATACAACTGAAAGAACAAGCATAAAAGGCAGCTTTTTACTGAGCAAACAGGGAAAAACTGATTTTTGGGCATGAATTTCGAGGAGGTGATTTTCTGCACGGAAACCGAGGTCTGTCTGTACATTCCGTACGGTCGTTCGTACGGTCCGTACATCCGTACGTCTGTACAGTCTGTACGGTCCGTACAATTCGTATAGCAAATTTCCAGATTGTCTGTTGCGCTGAAAAACAGATAAGTTTTCTTGCTGGAAAAAATTGTTTTGTTGAAAATTTTCTCACTGTAAAAGGCATTTTTCATAAATAAAGAAGAGCTCTTAAACTAGTTTTCCCCAAGAGTTGTAGGGGGTTTTCCAGGGTCACATTGACCAAAAATCTCAATGTTTAAATGTGTTTTAATGGCTGTTTGTTACTGCTGATTTTTATTTCTGCAATTTCCAGCATTCTGTAAAATTTCCAAAATTTGTGTTTTCAACAAATTTATTTTTTTTTCAGCTTGTTGAATGTATGGTTATGGGAAAGGGCATTTAACTACATGGCAGAAATAAGGTGAAACTAAAAACCGGGGTGGGAAAACAGAAATTTCTACACACAGTACTTGAGGAAATTCATAGAAACATTCTCAATGGTAGCAACACTGCTCCACACCATAACAACAAGTGGCAAGGGTTTCCAATGCAGAAAGGGTCAGTAGAGGTCCTTTAAGGAGCTAACGAAGAATATCATTCCAGCACTAGCTTTGGCATTACCAAACTCGTAGTAGCCCTTAGAAGTAGAGACAATGTGAGTGGGTATGTTACTGTAATATCCTGTTTTAGAGATATTCCCCAAAACCCCAGTAAACTCCAACCAAATACGCACAAATGATACAATAACTGGGAAGCTCAAAATGATAAAAACAACAGTGGTACAACATATAATAATATAAAAATGAAATATAAGCAGAGACTCGAGGAATGCAGAGAGAAATGCTAAGCCATTTTATTATACTGAGTAATGGAATGAGTACAAGAGGCGATTAGAAAGATGGCACCTCGACTTGCACCAGGCAAGTGAAGAAATACACTCAGAATAGCATAGGAATGGCCTCTCTTTGAACTGCGTGGATGCTGCTGGGGAACTCTTGTGCTACTGCTACTATTGGAAATCAAATGAGGATTTGGGGTTGTTCCCCTCCTTAGAAAATGCTGAAACTCTGGAATTTGCCTCTACTCAGAAAACCCAGAAAAACCTAGAAAGCTTTTCTGAAATGGCTAAACCCCAAAAATCACCCCCTTGGGAAATCACGGAATCCCTCAAGGCTCTATGCTGCCACTGAGTAGAATCCTCCAAAATATTGCCTAAAACTCTGCCAAACTCCTCCAATATGCAAGAGATGATCTCTTACTCAATCTCCCAGCTCAACTCCTCCACAAACCCCCAATCCAGAACTGCCCCAAGAAGAACTATGTCCCTCTCTCTCAAGACTGCGCAGTCCTCCAATGCTCAGCTCCACCTCAGTGCCAAAGATCAAAAATACTACAAAAATACTACTGAAACTACCTCACCTGAGTAGGCACTCGAAGTCCCCGGGGGTTAAGAGTGAGATCTCTGAACGGAGACACTCAGTGCACTAAACAGTGCTACAAATAGGCTAAACAGCCATTATGCTCTAAGTCGAAGTGACTAGCTCAAATGCTCATAACTAAATGCCAAAATGAGGAGGCTTCTCTCTCCTTTATAGCATTGGCCTCTCTCAATCCCAAGGCTCACTTCCTCCAATGTAATCTCCTCTTGCCACGTGTTCCTTTTCCCATCTGCGCAGTCCCTTCAAGTGTCTGTGTGGGCCCTATCTCTGTGTGGTCCTTTGGCCCCCTTGGCTCCCCTTTAAGTCACAACATTGTGCTACTAGGAAGTGACTTTTATTCTAAAAGTGAGTTACGTCCCCTTTTTCTCACTTTTTTATTTACAAATAACCATAGAAGGAAAAATTGATCAAAATCGAATATTCCAATTAGCCATGGCTAATTAGGAATATTACAATCCCCTCTGGAAAAATGTTGCTTGTCCTCAAGCAACTGAAGTGATGGATGCTGCAAAATTTTCTCACTCTCCCAAGTGGCATCCTCATCCAGCAAATTCTTCCACCTCACCAAGAATTCTTGGATTGTCCTGTTCCATAGCTGCCTCTCCCTGGTATCAATAATAGCCTCTGGCTACAACACCAAATGCCCCTCATCATCCATGGGTGGTAGCTCATCTGTCACTGTCACATGTTGCCCCAATGCCTTCTTCAAGCATGATACACGAAATATGTTATAAATCTTGCTGCCTTAGGGCAGCTCCAACTCATGCGCAACCTATCCAATCTTGCGTATCACCTTGTATGGCCCATAAAAGCGGGGCTTGAGCTTCTCAGCCCTCTTCTGCTTCAATGATGACTATCAGTATGACTGCAATCGTAGGTAGACCAAGTCCCCTACCTCAAACTGTCTCTCCACCCGACCCTTGTCAACATACAGCTTTTGCTGGTTCTGTGCTATAGCCATATTATCCTTGAGAACTCGGAGAATATCTTGACTCTCTTGGATCCAAATCTTGGCGATCAGAGCCTTGCTAGCACCAAACATCATGTCAGCAAAGGATAAGGGATGATATCCATATAAAGCATAAAATGGTGACATACCAATGGACATGTGATGTGTGGTGTTGTAGCAGTACTCCCCCAGATGCAGCCACTTCAGCCATGCTCGCTGCTACCCACTAACATAGTTAAGCAAGTAGCCCTCCAGCCACTTGTTAACTATCTATGTCTACCCATCCACCTGTGGGTGATAACTGGTACTCAGTGTCAACTCCGTCCCTCGAAATACACTCCCATTTCCCCTCCGGAATGGGAAGAGGCTGCAATAGTCCTACTGGATGGTTCATCTCCCCCTTGTTCCTCTGGCAAACATTGCACTCTCATACATGCTGGAGTACGTCCTCCTTGAGGCCCTTCCATGAGAACCTCTCTCTAATGGCCCTGTAGGTTTTGGTAAACCCCTGATGACCTGCCAATGGTGAATCATGTGACACCTGAACTATATTCTTCTTGAGCTGAGATCCTTTATTCAAGAAGATCTGGTCCCTGTAGTAGATGATATCATCGACCACCCTATACCTGTCATCCGCCACCTGCCCATCTAGAACCTCACATGCAAATCTATCCTTGGAGTAATCTATCCTTGGAGTCCGCGTCCAAGCTCATAAGAGACAACGTGGCTGGTCTACATGAAAGATCTTCTACCACGTTGTTCTTGCCCTTGACATACTCAATGTCAAAGTCATATGCTTGGATCTTACTGATCCACTTCTGCTGCCTCTCCTATAACTGCTTCTGCTCCAAAAAGAACTGGAGGCTGTTGTGATCAGCCCTCACCCTGAACCTGTTACCCACCAAATATTGTCGGTACTTGGCCAATGCATGCATGATGGACAACATCTCCTTGTTGTATATAGAATACAACCTCTCATGCGGAAGGAGCTTCCGGCTCTCAAAGGCTATAGGGTGACCTCCCTGCATCAACACTACGCCAATCCCCTCTCCCAATGCATCACACTCCAAAACAAATGGCTACGTAAAATCGGCAATGCAAGCACTGGGCAGCTGCTCATAACCTCCTTGAGCCTGTCAAAGGCTCGTTGTGTTGTATCAGACCAACTAAATGCCCCCTTCCTCGTCAAATCTGTCGGGGGTGCAACAAGCTGTGAGAAACCCTTGACGAACTTCCAGTAGTAAGTGCAAATGCCAATGAATCCCCAAAGTTCTGTCATGTTTCTCGGCTCCGGCCAATCTCTGATGGCCCTGATCTTCTCCTCGTGGACCCACACTCCATCCACCCCTATGATGTGTCCAAAGTATAACATCTTCATCAACCCAAACTCACACTTGGAGAGCTTAGCATAGAACTCCTACTCCTCCAAGATGCGCAATACTGTCTCAATGTGCTGGAGATGCTCCTCCCAAGTCTTGTTGTAAATGAGGATATCATCAAACAACACCAATACAAACTTCCTTAAGTGACTGTGAAAGATGTGATTCATGCAAGACGGGAATGTAGCTGGGGTGTTGGTTAGCCCGAAGGGCATCACCAAAAACTCAAAGTTCCCATAGTGACACATGAAGGCGGTCTTGGAAATGTCATGTTCCCTCACGTGAATCTGATGGTACCCAAATCTCAAATCAATCTTTAAGAAGAATTGTGCTCCTCTCAACTCATCCATCAACTCATCGATCCTGGGTATGGGGTACCTGTTCTTCAGTGTCTTCTTGTTCAGGGCCCTGTAGTCAATGCACATCCTCAATGTGTCGTCCTTCTTCTTCACCAACACCACGGAAGAAGCAAAAGGACTCGTGCTCGGTCGAATGTGCCTAAGAGCTAGCAACTCCTGAATGGCCCACTCAATCTCATCCTGATAAGCCTTGGGATGCCTATAGGGGGTAGTAATGACTGCCTGTATGCCCTGCTCAAGCTCAATGGTGTGCTCAAACCCCCGGTCCGGTGGCTATCCTGACAAAATCTCCCCAAATATTGTGGCATACCGGTCAAGGATGGACTGTATCTCTAGGTGCAATGTCTACCTTGTAGTCCCTGCCTCTGATGCATGCAGCTCCACTGCCCACTCTATGTCTCCCTTTTAGAAGACTGCCTCCATCCGATGAGCTGAAACAGTCTGAGGTGGATATGTGTGTTTTCCCCGTATCTTCTCATGCCTCCCCATCTTCTCATCATCCCACTCCATCTCTAGGGCCTTCCAATCTGTAGTGACCTTCCCTAGAGTGATAAGCCATTGAACACCTAGTACTATGTTGGTGTCGGAAATATTGACCATGAAGAAGTGGTCAGTCAGTGTGTAGGTGCCCATCGTTACTGATAACTCTGGAACATAACGAGCACACGCCATGGTCTGATCGCCTGGGACCAAAACTGAGAATCCATCAAAGCTTTATGTCTGTATACCTCCCTGCTCAACCATCTATGCATCGATGAAGTTGTGGGTGGCCCCACTGTCAACCAAAACTGATACTCACTGGCCACGTATTGTCCCCCGTACGCGCAACGTCAAATACTTGGGAACTCCTCGCAATGCTACAAGGGCTCCTCTGGTAGGTGCAAAAGTTGCACCACCTGTTGCTGGTGGTGAAGGCGGCAAGAGACCCTGCATAGCATGACTATCTCCTGCCCTATGTCAACCTCCTCATCCTCCTCCTCGCTACTCTCAGAGAAGACCTCAATAAAATGTGCTTTTCCAGCAGCACATCTATGTCCTGGTGCCCACGGCTCCTGGCAGGTAAAGCACAACCACTTCTTCTTCAATTCCCTCCTAGCATCATCATCAATCTATGCTCGTCCTGGATTCCCCTTTGGAGGCGGAATCCTCACGTCCTTCCCCTTAGGCTGGAAAGAATGTCTCTGGGGGTAAGGTGTCCGGGTCCTGCTGATAGCATCCTAGAGTGTGGCCGGTCTAGTGGATCTGACTAGACCCCGAAGTGGCTCTGTTAACCCCTCAACAAACATGTAGATCCTCCGTGTCATGGATAGATGTGGTACCATCACTGAAATCCTCAGGAAGTCTGCAATGTAGGTCTCTAGGCTCCTCGTCTGTTTGAGCCTCGTCAACTCAACAAAGTGTTGTTCTGGATCCCTCCGGTCAAACCTCTCCATCAATCTCCTGGTGAACTCGACATATGTCATCACTAAGGAGTGCTCGAGTGTAACCATCCCATGGAACCACCAATCCTGGCCCTCACCATCCAAATGTAATGTTGCCACCTTGATGGCCTCTACCTCCGACATTTGGTTGAGTTGGAAATAGATGTCCAGCTTCTCCACCCAAGACCTTGTCGAACTGTTTGATGAACCATCAAACGTAGGCAAGTGGAACCTACTACCTGTGTGGTGGGTGTCTCCATCATGATAATGTCGATGTCCTCTGTGATGGTCGTGGGGTGTACTATCCCATTGGAGCTGAACAATGTCTCTGAATGAGAGAGCATCCCTGAACTCCTACTCATAGGCCTGGTACTCTGCAAAATAATCGCCCATATGACCGAGCTCTGCCTCCTGCTGGACTTCGACCCCCATGTCTGCTCCTAGGAAATTGGGCATGGTAGAGTGTGTAGGGTCATGTGAGGCCATCTGCAGAGTAATATCATGTTGAGCGGCACCCTGCGCTGGAAAATGGTGGGATGCACCCGATCCCTCACCAACGTGGAAAACCCGTGGGTTCTCACATTGTCTAGCCTCCACTGCCATGAATCTCTGCCCCATCACCTCGATCTTCCTCAACAGATTCTGTACTGATTTGAGGAGCATGTCTGCAAATCTCTTCCCGTACTCATCTGCCATCGGATCCTCCTGCTCTACGTCCACCCTAGGCTCCTTCTGCTCTGCGTCCACCACAGGCTCCTCCTGTTCTGCGTCCACCACCAGAACACAGTCTCCCTCTTCGTATGTGTTCTCCAACCTATGCCTAGTGTCTCTTTATCTCCTACCTCTGTAACAGATGTAGGGTTTTTCCCCCAATTTCATAGATTTCTAGCTCCACAGGTTGAGCCAGATCTATGCTTTGATTCCACTGTAATATCTTGTTTTAGAGATATTCCCCAAAACTCCAGTAAACTCCAACCAAATACGCACAAATGATATAATAATTGGGAAGCTCAAAATGATAAAAATAACAGTGGTGCAACATATAATAATATAAACATGAAATATAAGCAGAGACTCGAGAAATGCAGAGAGAAATGCTAAGCCATTTTATTATACTGAGTAATGGAATGAGTACAGGAGGTGATCAGAAATATGGCACCTCGACTTGCACCAGGCAAGTGAAGAAATACACTCAAAATAGCATAGGAATGGCCTCTCTCTAAACTGCGTGGATGCTGCTGGGGAATTGTTGTATTACTGCTACTACTAGAAATCAAATGAGGATTTGGGGTTGTTCCCCTCAGAAAATGTTGAAACTCTGGAATTTGCCTCTACTTAGAAAACCCAGAAAAACCCAGAAAGATTTTATGAAATGGCTGACCCCCGAAAATTGCCCCCTTGGGGATCACTCAATCCCTCAAGGCTCTGCACTGCCACTAAGTAGAATCCTCCAAAATATTGCCTGAAACTCTTGCTCAGTCTCTGAGCTCAACTCCTCCACAAACCCCTAATCCGAAACTGCCCCTAGAAGAACTGCGTCCCTCTCTCTCAAGACTGCGCAGTCCTCCAATGCTCAGCTCCACCTCAATGCCAAAGATCAAAACTACTGTAAAAAGACTATTGAAACTACCTTGCCCGAGTAGGCACTTGAAGTCCCCCAGGGCTAAGGGTGAGATCTCCGAATGGAGACGCTCAGTGCTGCAGATAGGCTAAACAGCCGGCATGCTCCAAGTCGAAGTGACTAGCTCAAATGCTCATAACTGAATCCCAAAATGAGGAGGCTCCTCTCTCCTTTATAGCATTTGCCTCTCTCAATCCCAGGGCTCACTTCCTCCAATGTAATCTCCTCTTGCCACGTGTTCCTTTTCCCATCTGCGCAGTCCCTCCAAGTGTTTGCGTGGGCCCCATCTCTACATGGTCCTTTAGCCCCCTTGGCTCCCCTTTAAGTCACAACATTGTGCTACTAGGAAGTGACTTTTATTCTAAAAGTGAGTTATGTCCCCTTTTTCTCACCTTTTTATTTACAAATAACTATAGAAGGCAAAATTGAGCAAAATCGAATATTCCAATTAGCCATGGCTAATTAGGAATATTATAGTTACAGGAGTTGTCTTAACACATGGAGGAAAACTTGTATGCTACCATTCTAAATTACTTCATGATGTATTTATTAACTTGCCTACCTACAACAAGAAACTATATGTCCTAGTGAAACCTATGAAGAAGTGGAAGCACTATCTAATAGGAAAGTAGACAATAATCCACACTAATCATCAATTGCTACAATACATGTAGGCCCAGAGTAAGATACATTAGACCAAGCGTAATAAGTGGATAGGTCTTTTACAATAGTTTCATTTAGTGTTCAAGTAGAAGAAGGTCAACACAAGCATGCTGTATGACATGCTTTCAAGGCCAACCACCCCAAATATCATAGCTTTGGGAACTCCAATGCACATAGAGAAATGCACCCATGAAGCATACAAAGAGGTATATTATGAGGATTAGGACTTCAAGGAGGTGTTTTAGTAGTTGGAGAGTCAAATTCATGTGCATGATGGAGACAACAACGTTGAATACCATCTTCAAGATGGGTTACTCTGTAGGATAGATAAGTTATGTGTTCCTAAAGGTGAGTGATTGCAGCTAATTAAAAGGGCTCACACATCCAAGGTTGCATGACACTTTGGTCTAGGGAAGATAGTGGCCAACTTGTAGAGGTATCTGTATAGGCCTAATATTCAAGAGAAAGGTAGTTAGGTTCATAATATTATGTATGTTTTGTTGTACCAACACGCCCAGTAACAAGAAATGAGGTCTATATCATCCCTTACCTACACACACTCATCCTTGGGAAAGCATTTCCATGGACTTTATGGGAGGTTTACCAACAACCAAGAAGGGGTTGTACTACTTTTTCATGATAGTTGATATGTTTAGCAATATTTATGTTCTAAAGCCCTATAAAAAGACCATCAACAAGCAAGAAATAGTGAACTTGTTCTTTAGATAGGTTTAGGTGCACTTTGGGATACTTAGGCGCATTGTTTCATATAGGGACCTGAGATTTCTTAGTGCATTTTATACTCCATTGTGGGAGAATATGGTCATGAAGTTGAATAGGTATACAACATTCCAACCTCAGATAGATGGGAAAACTAAAGTATTCAACAGGACTTTGGTGCAACTTTTGAGGGGTTATAATTAGAATCATATGAAGATCTAGGATGAAAATTTGGTATATATACACCACTCTTATAACATAGTTTTCCACACTTCTACTAGTGAATCCCCATTTGAACTTCATTTCATATATTTTCTACCACAACCTTTGGATATTGTATATGGGCGACAAGGAGGAGAGAGGGAGAATCTTATAGGGGATGCCTTGAGGGTTGAAAAATTGTTGAGAATATTAGGCAGATCCATATATAGATATAAAAGACACTCCAAAAGTCACAAGAAAAGTATAAGTCCATGAATTATTAACAAAGAACAAAGAATTCGTTCAAGGTGGGAGATAGAGTATGGTTATAGTTCAACAAGGAGAGGTTATAGGGTCTTGGTAATAAAATCAAGGATTTATGATATGATCCCTTTGAGACAATAGAAAAGGTGGAAGATAGTTCCTATAGACTCAGTATAACCCCATACATGTGCATTTCCTCATTTGTGAATGTGGATAATTTGAAACTCTATGAACCTTGCATGCTAGATCAAGAAGAGGAATAGGTCCTACCTTCTATAGATAATTTGGCACCAGATGCTTAGGAAGAGTTGATAGGGGATATTTTTATGCACAAGAGGTCCAAAACTACAAGACATGGGTAGCATAACCTCTGCTAGATTGGGTTGAAATGACAATTCCTATGCATGGTTAAATGCTTTTAGAGTGGAAAAAAATTGGAGGAATCAACTCACATAACCATTTTTACCAATGGGAACCAATTCAGCAAATTGGCATATGAAGCCTTCCAGGAAAATTTTGAGGCATCAAATGGAATTTTTTAGAGGTAAAAATTTTCTTTCTTATCAGACACAATTTTTTCATATTCTACACACAAATACCTTTCCAATAGCGCAATAATCACCACAATCGAAGTATTTATACAAAAGTTATGCCACTTAGAAGTTGACCTTCCTGTTTTGGCCACGATAATTTGAGAGGGGTGCACATCAGCCCACATTACTCATGGAAAAATGGGCTAGATACATGATCATGTTGAATAATACTCTATAAGATTCCATATTATAACTCTAGTTAAGAGTTGAAGGAGTCAATTCTAACCACTAGTAGGCTATCTAGTTGTGTTATACGTGGGCCAGTAGGAGGAAAAGGGATTCCATTCTTTTTTAGTGCATTTTGTTCGATAGATGAGAAGAGTAGTCAATAGAGATAGGGAGAGAGAATATAGGGAGGATTTTTTCACTGTAGTAGCCCATAGACCATAGGACTTAATTCTTTGTACTCAACAACCATTTTCTGTTTAAAGAAAGAGTGCAGAAACCTCACCTTCTAGCTGGGTTTTCTCCCGAATAGGTTTCCCAAGTTATATCTTATGTCAAATCGTCATTTGTGATTTTTTATTTCATTGTTCTTTATTTTCTACATAATTATAATTTTTGTGCTACGCTACAAATAGTAATTTACAAATCCAGAAATCTAAGAGAAATACACTCACTATAGATTTCATATTTTAAAGTATAATTTATTAGATCTATTGTGATGAATTGTCTAATGGAATATCCATGGAAATTTACGGATCATATATGTGCACAAAAATATATATATATATATTGAGACTCATATTGCAACCCCTTTGCCTCACTATATCACTCCATTGTTAACTAATCCAATGTTATATTTCCCCATTAGGAATTACCTCAGCAACACAATGCCCCAATGAGGCTTAGTCCATTTATACAGCCATTCTTTTGGCATCCTTTTTCATGGCACAGTAATCCTTAGCTTTTTTTATGTATTATTGGGTTCATCTTTCCTCACATTGCTTAGTGATATCCTTCTCTTGTGAGATTGAAAGTATAGATTAGAGGACTTCCTCACTCCTCATTGTCAAGTGTTATCCATCTTAACTTGTGTATGGTCAAATCCATCCCACTCAACTATTAAATTTTGTTCTTTATTTGTTAATTGTGTAAATAAAATCACCTATCTCTATAGTTGGCCCATAATTTATGCTTTTTCTTGTTCTACATTGACTAATTTTTCATTTTCACATCATGTGGGCAATAAAAATTGCTTTATCAAGCTCAAAGGTTGTGCCATCCATATTTCCCATTAAGCCCTATCTCATCTTATTCCTCATGCACCCAAAAACACTCTAAGTGCCTCAATTCATCCATAGAGAACACCCTCATTGACTGTAAAGGAGATGTATGCCCCTAGCTAGACCATATCACTAATCCCTTGCTTGATTGAACACCAAAATTGTGCCTTAAAACCCTATTGATGATGTTGGATACCACAAAAATACAAGGTATCTCCCCAATCTAAGGTCCCAATTAGACCTCACACCATTAGGTGTAGGAGTCCCATCCAGAAAATGGCCCAGTTGCAGTTTACTTAAAGATATGCCTTGGCTTTAACTCTTAGAATGAGAGAGAAGTGCACATTTTCTTTTGAATGAGAAAGTGAGTGTGCCTTGTGAATGTTTGATTGTAGATGTATCAAGGTTCTCTTATTGTAGGGGGAATAAAGTGAGCCTCTAAGAGAGAAGTAATAGTACTACCCTAATGGAGACACACATCAATGAGAAAGGCTTATCTAACATCAAGCGAAATAGTTCATATAGATGTGATGATCGTTATAAACATTAAAACACATTTCCAATAAGTTAAGCACTGAAGTGACTGAAATAGTTCAGTTACTCCTGTACATGTGAAAGAAAAGATGAATCATAAGCATCCAAATAATAGTCATAGAAACATCCACAATCCATGTGTAAAAATGTGTTGGCCTGAAAAGCTTCGATATTAAGAAAAAGTTCCAAGATACATAAATTCAATGAACATCACTAGCTCCAATAGTGGAGCGTTAGAGCCACTACTTGCTCCCCATAAGTACTAAGTTTGTCTCTCTAATACCTTGTGGGAGAAACCAAGGTTAAAATTGCTTTACATGAGTAATGAGGATCCTTTTATAACTTGAGGCATGACCTTTCGCATCTCATGACTCTTGACTTTCACAATCCTAATGGGCTTTGGACTTCTACAACCTTTGGACTTCCAAATGAATTTTGGAATTACATAAAACTCTCGATATTACATGTCTTTTGTACTTCCATGACTCTTTTGTCCATACATGACTCTTGGACTTCCACTTATTTGTCCTTTTAATCATTACATAATTACATCATAACTTCCACATCAACATGTGATGAAGACATGACATGTCACTATCCTTGTTAACTGGGAATAACAGTGACTGATGAAATGGACTTTCTTCAATGGTGACATGGGTTCCACTTGTGTCTTTGTTCTTCATGCAACTTCTAATCATTGATATTTTCACCCTCCAAAGGGTCTTCGATCTAATGGAGCCTTTGGAGTGCCTTAATCATCAAGATTTAGATTTGTTCTTCATTATTAGACACTTCCTTTGTTTGCCTTCTTTGCTTGATATTCTTCATGCATTCTTTCCATGTTGTTCCTAGAATACTTGTATCTACAATCACTCATGATAAGAAACCATCAACCTAAAAATCTCTTATTCTAACATGCTCTATGCATATTTTCTATTCATGCCTTATTAGTGTGCCTGATAGGAATAAGGAGAGCTCTTGGGCACAAGGGTGCACTTCGAAAGGCTAAAGGACTAAAGGGTGGAGGCTTTAGGGCTTCACCAAGTGCTCATGTGCTCAAGGGAAAGAGGCAATCAATGTAGGGCACATGGCGCAAGTCCAAAGAATGAAAGGGAAGGCTTCGAGCTTCCAAAGTGCATTGTATGCTCAAGGGAGATAAGGAGGGCACACCGTGTGCTCTTGAAGGCTGAAGGATGGTGGCTTTAGGCCTTCGGGGTGCACTCATGCACTTAAGAGGCCTAGGAAGGTTCATGGTGCAAGTCTGAAGGCTGAAAGATGAATCTTTGTGCCTTCAAAGTGTTCTCATGCACTCAAAGGGTTAAGAGGGTGCACGGCACATTGTGGAAGGTTGAAGGGTGGATCTTAAGGCCTTTAGGGTGTGATCATGCACTCCAAGAGGGCACACTTCCTCAAGTCAAAGAAGTGCGCTCAAAAGAAGACTTGGTTTCTCAAAGGGTGCAGTTCGAAACAAGGAATGGGAAGGGCTTAAGGAGTGTGATTTTCACTCTTGGAGGGAACATGGTGAACTTCAAAACAATGAAGTATTTATGCTCGGTGCTTGAGAGTGTGATTTTTGCTACTTGCCTCGACCAGTTCATTTTACAACCGAAATTTGTCAAAGTCTGGGATATAGGGAAATGGATTAACATAAAGAGTTCAGACATAAAACCATGTGTGATACATACCAACTCATCGAGAAAACTTGGAAAATATTAAACAAGGATAAATATACATTATAATTCCACTTAACATACATTCCCTAAGTACAATAGATGAAGTGTATGCGCCTATGACCAAAAAGTGTTGTTTTACAACAACAAAGATGTTACGACCATGAAATGCACTAAAGATGTTCTAATCAATTCGATGACACTTGATAACACTCAATAACACTTGACACATATAAAATCACATGAAAATACACTTGATGACCAAGGCGACGCTATATACAATAGTAAAGTAGACTCCAAAATTTGAACGTAGTGAATTTTTTGGAGGATGTTGTAGTAACGGCAACACTTGGCGACACATTGGACGAGCTTCAACTTCTTTGTCTAGGAATAAATTTTTAATTAAAGGGATGTACCTTTAGACAGTATTGATTCAACAATTAGATTTCCTTGATTTCCCCCTTTCGACCCAGTTATAGACATAGTACCTCACTTTCTTCTACTTGGTTGAACAATAAAAGGTACACCATATCACAATTGTTTCAATCCATGAAAGGGTAATGTGCACGAAAATTTTATGATATTTAGAGCATGATTTTCCATCTCTTTTGTTCCTTCGCTGTCAACATGACTAGACAATACCCCGACAAAGTCACTTCATGAGCACAAACATTGCTTCACTTCCAGCAAGCCTAGACAGTACCCCGTCGAATTTGCTTGCTTCACCTCTCTATGCAGGAATCCTTTCTCTTCTTTCACCCTTTATTTTTTTATTTAATAGGAATATGCATTGGTACTTATTATTTTCAACGGGCAAAAGAGGGATCATTTACTGATTGAGAGTAGAGTATTTTTCCCTTTCAAATAAGTAATTTTAAGACCTCTGATATAATTTTGCTTGCTTTAGATTTTCCCCTTACCCTTTCTCTACTAGATTGGAAAAATGTTAACACACAAGTAGATTTACACCAAGTTCAGTAGTTTTGATACTAGCATAGGAATGGATCTAATAGGATACCTCAAGGTTCTCCTTTTGGATGTATCTTATTTTCCATCTAGACTTAGCTCAACCCATGACATTTTCCCAAACAACAAATGATAACAAACATAAACCCAAGCATTGTGGTTGTCAAACTTCTCTTTTATTCCACCACAAGGTCCTTTTAAGCCATTCACTTTTACATAGGGTCTTATTTATGCACATCAACCAACAAACATGACAAGACAAGACATGACTAACATAACACAAATAAAATCGACATATACGAAAAGGAAAGAAAAGAACAAGTTGTACAGGAAGTGCAGCTTGTAGCCGATATTGAAAATAATGTTTCAAATCTCGGCCATTTACGGGAAGGGGCTCAATCCTCCCGACTAAGGATTTCATATTCAATGTATTATGACTAAACATTTATTCAATAGTGAATGGACCAATCCACAAAGGTTGGAACTTTGTGCGTTTTCATTTTTCTTTATGGGTTTTATCCCACTTCAGTACTAGGTCACCCACATCGAAACTCTTTGCCCCTGCGGATTACTTATCAAACCAACGCTTAACATGATTTTGGTGAACAACAAATATCTCTTTGGCTTTGACCTTTTCTTCCTCAATTTTGAGTAAAGTGTTTATCCTGCTCTAGACCAGAAGGCAAGTTCTACCTTGGGACTGTTGAGAGAGTTGTAAGGTTGGGAGATACAGGTTCAGGGATAAGATAACTTCTTTACCATAAACTAGAAAGTACAGAGAGGCCTTAAGGTAAGGCTTAGGAGTTACATGGTTAACCCATAATGCATTAGTCAAAGTTTTGTGCTAGTTCCTTTGCTCAAATAAGATGGTTTTCTTGATTATACAAATAATATTTTTATTTGTTGATTCACCCAAACCATTTCCCTGCGGTAATAATTACATGCATTAATACAATCCCATTTTCTAATGTGAATTTATAAATTTTCAATGATGAAAAGTAAGTCACATTATCAAAGATAAGTGACTTTGGTATTCCAAACTTGGTTATAATGTTCTATCGCAAAGAGTGGATGGCATCCTAGTCATTTACTTGTCTCAAGGGAACTACTTCTGACCACCAAGTAAAATAGTTTATCATTGTTAAAATATATCAGTGTTTCTTTGACGAGTGAGGAAATATTTCCCTGATAACATCCAGGCCCCACTTTTGGAAAGGTTCCTCAACTATTACTGGAAGCAGTGGGACGGCTGAACTATGATCTTGACCGATGCATCTCTGACAAGTTGGGCACTTGCGGACATAAGTGTGAGCATATCTGAATAGAGTGGGCCAATAATAACTATTCCTCATCACTTTATGTACTTTTGTGTCACCCACATAGTGGAAACCTGCCAGTCCATAATGCAAATCTCTAAGTACCTTTTATGTATCTTGTGGGTCAAGGCATCTTAGCAGGACATTGTTGTGGTGCTTTCTGAAAATCACTCCATTAACTAGCTGGTAGTATAGCTATTTTAAATGAATTTCCCTCTTTTGTTTATTCGATAAGTGCATGGGAAAGGTGTCATGCTCTAGAAATTGTTTTATCTCGACATACCATGGTGTTGTAGACATAGACTGAGGAACATGTTCAACATTGTACATTTCTATCTCCAACTCCCAACCTAAAAGATCTTGCTTGGGACATCTCTTGCTTTGGCTTATAGCTTACAGAGGCCATAAATCTTTATGGTATGAACGAGTTTAAATACCATACCATGTTCTTTTAAGAAGGTCATCCAATTTTCCCTCTTCTCACCTAGCTCCTACTACACGAAGAGTGTTCTTACCGTTGGATGAGTCACAAAAATGATCTTGTGAGCTTTTAATAGATAGGGCCTGAAATATTTAATTTCCTTGTATACAATATATGCTTATTTTTTAATGGAAATATAATTTAATTCTAATCCTTGTAGGTCAGTGCTCATAAAATAAATAAGATTCTCATTTCCTCTAGCATCCTTTTGGGTCAATATGGCCTCAATAGATGAATCTGAAGCAAAGGTATAAAGAAAGAAATATTTTCCATAGTCTACACTAAATAACATGGGTGCATCAACAATAGTATGCTTGATTTGAGTGAACACATCCTTTTCTCGTTTATCCCATTTTTTTGTTGCATCTTTCTTAATCATATCTTGTAAATTCTTAACTATCTAAGCATAATCAAAGATGAATTTTCTTAGGAAATTGATCTTTCCTAAGAAAAACTACATAGCCTTCTTGTTCAACGGGATTGGGATTTGTGTAATAGATTTGACCCTCTTAGGATCAACTTTAATTCCACTCTTTGAAATTAAGTGCCTTAAGAGAGTCCCTTTAGACACACCAAAAACAATTCTCTTAGGATTGAGAGAAATCCCATACTTTCGACACTACTCAAATATTTGTTTCATATGAGATACATGACCTGATCTTCTTTTGGAAAACATAGTAACATCATCCAAATAAATAACAATGCTTTGCCAATAAGGCCACAGAAATTGATGTATATCGCTCTTTGAAATCTAGCACAAGCATTGTGTTAAAATTGGCAACTAGGGAAAAACTTCATGTGGGTCATCTTATTCATGGCTGATAATATGTTCATTAGATTCCTCTCATCGATAGGTGTAGGATTGATATAAAGATCATCCGATTCCGATAAGTATTCATGGAGATATGAATTTATTTTGATTATGGAATTATTATCAAGCTGGCCTACAACTCATGTAGGCTCAGAAGCCCAACAGTCGCATCTATTCAAACACCAACGTTGTGTATAAATATAGGAGGAATTTTCCTCATTTGGACTCTCTCATATCATCACATCTCTCTCTCTCTACTGCATAGAAAAGAGTCTCTTCTCTATTTCACAAAAAAGGGTCTCTCCCTCACACATGTGAAGCTGAAAGATGCTAAAACTGAAGTTGCAACTACAGAAGTAAAGTTTGACCTGCATGGACTAGAAGATATCCTCATTTGAAAAGTGTTGTAGGTTCATCTGAACCTCCTTTGAAAGCTGCAACTTTTGGTGGTGGAATCAAGTCAATCCGATGGACGGTTTGCAAGATATTGACTGCCCTAGTAAGGAAGCTACTAAAACTGAAGCTGCAACTGCAGAAGTGAAGTTTGACCTGGATGGACTAGAAGATATCCTCATCTAAACTACGTTTTAGGTTCATCTAAACCACTTTTGAAAGCTACAACTTTTGGTCGTGGAATCAAGCCTATCCGATGGTCGGTTTGTGAGATATCATCTGCCCTAGTTTGATGATGAAGCCACTAATGTTGATGTTGTTGATCTAGGGTTTGCTACTGCTTATATAAATCAAATTTATTGTACTATTTCTCTCTACTGAATTATTGAAGATAAAAGAAGATTTTATCAAAGGGTTTCCCCACACATTGTGGGGTTTGTCCCTGGCTAGTCGCCACATCTTGTGTCTCTTGTCTTGGCTTGTTTTCTGTCGATCATTTAATGTTCTATCTGCACTTTACTTTATGTACATGTGATTGCTAATCTGTGGAATATAATAAGAAAAAGAAGTAAACTGCTATAAGCATAGAATATACCATAACTTATAATGGAATCAGAGCTAAGTTGAAGACAAAGCCCGAAAAGAGCAAGAGCAATCACCAAAGAGAAGATTGGCAAGACTATCCTAAAAGAACTATGGGGTCCTCAACACTCTTTCCTACCGAAGACAAGCTTCGTGAGAAAGCTGACTATCATGGATGGAATATGTCTTTCGATCTAACCCTTGAGGATCAAGGAGTGTTGGATTATGTGAGAGGCAATATTATTGAGCCTCCATCAAATGCACCTCCTGTTGTCAGGAAAAAATGGAAGAACGAAGAATTTAAAGCGAAGAAGATCATCCGGGACTCTATCGACAAGCACTTGGAGGCCTACATCTTTGAACTGGACATCTCCAAGGAAATCTACGATAGACTGGTGAGTTTATTTAAAGTTAATGATGCAAATCAAGTTTTGTTTCTTAGAAATAAGTTGAGGGAAATCAAGAAGCGTAAATACGAGAGTATGCAAGCATACTTCTTAAGAATCACCGAGATCAAGAATGATCTCCTATCTATTGGGGAGACTATTATTGATAGGGAAATGGCACTCACGACTCTTGGAGGATTACCATCCGAATGGTAGGTGTTTAGGACTACTCTTCTGAACAATAATGTAATTCCTGGTTTCGAGGAATTAATGGCTAGATGCATTCAAGAAGAAACAAGGGTAGAAGAGCGAGAAATGCCCTTGCCTAAAGGTCCTCCTGCTGCTTTTTCTTCTCATGCTAAGAAAAGAAATAATTCTGGATCTAAATCAAAAAGAAAGACTGGACCTAAGGGTGGAAGAAAAGGACGATGTTACATCTGCAATAAAGCAGGTCACTATGCAAGGGAGTGCCCTGATAGAAAGGACTCACACCGGAACGATGATCAAAATCCCTTTGATGGCAATCAAAGTCGTGACAAATTCAATAGTAAAGGTAAGAGGAGAGATGGGAATCAAGGAAGAGGAAAAGCATTCAAGAAGGCTAAAAATTCCAGGATGTATTAAATGCACCTGACCTCTGAAAGAACTTGGTGTCCATCTCAGCAATGGAACACAAAGGCTACAAGGTAACCTTCAGCGATGGCAAGGTACATGTATCAAAAAATAATGTTAAATATGCCTTTACTCTTGGGTTTCATGTTGATTCATTATATCAAGTCGATGGAAGTCCACTAGGTATCATGTCTTATGACACATCTCTTCAGTCCGAACTTTGGCATCAGAGGTTTTCCCCCCCTTCATTATTAAGCTCTACTCAGTAAATGGTGACAGGGATACCCGAATTCTGAGTAGAGAAAGAAGGTGTATGTCTAGGATGTGCCAAAGGAAAGCTCAAAAGGGGACCATCCCCTCAAGCCAAAGAAAGACCTTCGATATATTTTTGATATATTACAGTTGGTTCACTCAAGCATATCTGAGGCTGGTATTCATAGGGAGACTACTACACCACATACTCCTGAGCAGATGGTGTGGTGGAAAGGAAGAACCGCACTATTATGGAAGCTGTCCGGGCCATGCTGCATGATCAAAGACTTCCGAAGTTTCTATGGGCTTAAGTTGCAAACACTGTCATATATGTACAAAATCAAAGCCCTCATCAAGCATTGGGTTCCAAGACTCCTGAAGAAAAGTTCATCAGTAAGAAACTTGTTATTTCTCATTTTAGAATTTTTGGAAGCCCTTTATATTTTCATGTGCCGAAATAGAAAAGAGATAAATTGGGTGCATCTGGAAAGAAGGGAAATTTTGTGGGCTATGGTGAAAATACTAAAGGCTATAGAATCTATGTAGCCAGTCAAAGAGAAGCCGTGATTAGTCATGATGTCACCTTTGACGAAGATATGGCTCTCAGCAAGGTGGACAATCTTCCAACTTTGAGGAGCTCTCAAGAAGCTGACACCAGGGAACTGAAAGAAGAGGATGATGTAACAATGCCTAATGTGGAGGAACCCATGGATCCTATTTATCCACCCAAGCCTTCCTCTTCTAAGAAGAGGTCATCATGGCTTAGGGGGATACTTGGTGATGTGAAGGACATGCTGCACCCGGAGGAACCTTTCGTGAAAGTAAGAAACCTAACAGGTATCAGGGATACCTGACCATCATGAGCACGATTATACAAAATAAGCCTTCATCATTCTCAGATGTCATCAAGCATCGAGTATGGAAGGATGCTATGACCGACGAATATGAGTCTATTATGAAGAATGATGTCTGGGAAGTAGTTCCCAGACCCCAAGACAAGACAACTGTTACTTCCAAATGGCTTTACAAGATAAAGCATGCAGCAGATGGAAGTACAGAAAAGTATAAGGCTCGTTTTGTTGCTCGTGGTTTCTCCCAGAAGGAAGGTATAGACTATGATATTTGCACCTATTGCCAAATATATGACCATCCGCTTGATCATAGCCCTTGTGGCTTCACAAGGATGGAACCTACATCAGATGGATGTCAAGACCGCGTTCTTGCACGTTTCGATCAGAGAAGAGGTCTATGTGGAGCAACCCGAAGGATTTGAGATTTATGATTGAAAATCTCATGTATGCAGGTTGAAGAAGGCTCTCTATGGGCTAAATCAAGCACCCTAAGCATGGTATGAGAGGATCGATAGCTACTTGATGAAGCTGGGATTCACTAGGAATGAAGTCGATCCTAACCTTTACTTTAAGGTTGAAGATGAAAAACCTCTCAGACTAGTGTTGTACATGGATGACCTCTTTCTAACAGGGGCATACCCTCTCACTCACGAATGTAAGAGGGAGTTGGCTTCTGAATTTGAAATGAAGAACCAAGGACTTGAAGTGTGGCAGAAGCCAAGGGAAATTTTCCTATCTCAAGGAAAATATGTGGTGAAGATTCTGAAAAGATTTGGTATGATGGACTGCAAGCCTATGACTACCTCGAGGATCTTAACTTTCAGAAGTTATATGGTAGTGATTTCGAACCAGATTTGAGAAATGCCTCTAAGTTTCAAAAACTCATTCGCGTTGATGTTCTTGGTGAACCTCCGTCCGAACATATGTTTTGCAGTTAGCATTGTGAGCTTATATTTGGTTGATCTTCACTAGATTGGTGCCAAGAATCCTCTGAGATGTTTTTAGGACACAATCTCTCATGGATTGAGATACACTACCAGAAATATGAAACTGCATGATTATTCGAATGATGATTAGGCAGGTAGTGTGGAGGATCACTGGAGCACTTTTAGTGTTGTTTCTCTTTGGATTCTGCTTCGATATAATGGATGAGCAGGAAGCAGAAGTTGGTTGCCATAAGCACCGCCGAGACCAGATACATATCTACGAGTATGAACTCGTATGAAGCTGCTTGGTTGGGGAAGCTCTTCAGTGAGCTGTTTGAACACATACCATTATGATTCTCTGTAACAACCAAAGGTGGGATTCGATTATTGAGGAATCTCGTATTCGTTGATTGCTCTAGCAGATAGACATCATCTGGGATATGATAAGTCGATGAGCAAGGAGGATCCTTCGCATTAAGATGATGTACAAGTCAATACACCTTGTCAAAGCCCCGAGGAAAGATCTAATCTGCGATTTTGCCAAATGACTTGGAGTCATCAAGAAAACCTTGTACAAGGGTCTTGCATGTTGCATGCATTAAGCTCTGGGAGCTTTGAGGGCTTGCGGTTCTTACTGGAGCAACATACGACCATAGGGTGACTCACCCTCCCCTAGTGGTGCGCACTAGAACAAGATGATTCTCTCTCTTGTGGGATAAGATGATTCACTCTCTTGTGGAACAGGATGATTCACTCTCCTATGTAGCAGGATGATTAGTTCTCCTGTGAGGCCTGGATTGATGTGTTCTCCATGGCGACTGTAGCAGCATTGATATGTTCTCCTATGAGCATTAGATTGATGTGTTCTCCATGGCGACCTGGATTGATGTGTTCTCCATGACGATTGTAGCAGGATTGATGTGTTCTCCTGTGAGGACAGGATTGATTAGTTCTCCTATCAAGGCATGCTACCCATACAATCTGGGACTCATGGGAAGTACCTCTCATCTAATCAATGAGCAAGGAAATGAAGTTAGGGACCACAGTAGTACCGATGGACGCATCATTGTATCTACTGTACTCCCTATGCTAAGATGACCTACATTGATCTGGGATCAATGATACTGGTCTAGGACCAGTGGTAGGAGTTGTACCATACTCTGACACTGACTTTGGGTCGGTTGAGACTAGTCTGGGACTAATGATACATACTCTGAGACTGAATTCGTGTCAGTGCAGTACTGGTCTGGGACCAGTGGGAGTGGTACATACTATGACGTTGACTTTGGGTCAGTTGAGACTGGTCTGGGACCAGTGGTACATACTCTGAGACTGACTTCATGTCAGTGCAGTACTAGTCTGGGACCAGTGAGAGTGGTACAACTATGATGCTGACTTCGGGTCGGTTGAGACTGGTCTAGGACCAGTGGTACGCTCTCTGAGACTGTGATACTGGTCTGGGACCAGTGGTAGGAGTGGTACTTACTATGAAGCTAACTTCGGGTTGGTTGAGACTGGTCTGGGACCAGTGGTACGCACTCTGAGACTGACTTTGAGTCCTTGGAGGATGATACTGGTCTGGGACTAGTGGAATTGTACTCACTATAACGCTAACTTTGGGTTGGTTGAGACTGGTCTGGGACCAGTGGTACATACTCTGAGACTGACTTTGAGTCAATATGATACATCCTCGATCATTTCTTCTTCTTCATAATTTGGACAAAAGCAAAGCAGAACAGAACAAAGCAGAGCAGCGCATAATAGAGCAGAATCTTACAGATCAGTACAGGGCAGAACAAGACAAAGCAGAATAGGCAGTATAGAGTAGATCAGGGCAAGAGTTAGGCTATATAGGTCAGTGCATTTGATGGATGAATAGTAACGACTGATAGACAGATTGCAGATGAATTTCTCCCTGGTTAAGAGGGAGTGTTAAAATTGGAAACTAGGGAAAAACTTTATCTAGGTCATCTTATTCATGGCTGATAATATGTTCATTAGATTCCTCTCGTCGAGAGGTGTAGGATTGATATAAATATCATCTGATTCCGATAAGTATTCATGGAGATATGAATTTATTTTTATTATGGAATTATTATCAAGCCAACCTATAACTCATGTAGGCTCAGAAGCCCAACAATCGCATCTATTCAAACACCAACATTGTGTATAAATATAGGAGGACTTTTTCTCATTTTGACTCATTCATCTCATCACATCTCTCTCTCTCTACTGCGCAGAAAAGAGTCTCTTCTCTACTGCGCAGAAAAGGGTCTCTCCCTCACACATGTGAAGCCGGAAGCTGCTAAAACTGAAGTTGCAACTGCAGAAGTAAAGTTTGACCCACGTGGACTAGAATATCTCCTCATATAAACTGTGTTGTAGGTTCATCTGAACCTCCTCTGAAAGCCACAACTTTTGGTGGTGGAATCAAGTCAATTCGACAGGCAGTTTGCAAGATATCGACTTCCCTAGTTTGAAGGAAGCTACTGAAACTGAACCTGCAACTGTAGAAGTGAAGTTTGACCTGCGTGGACTAGAATATCTCCTCATATGAACTGCATTGTAGGTTCATCTGAACCTCCTCTGAAAGCTGCAACCTTTGGTGGTGGAATCAAGCCTATACGACGGTCTGTTTGTGAGATATCGTCTGTCGTAGTTTGATGATGAAGCCGCTAATGCTGATGCTGCTAATCTAGGGTTTGCTACTGCTGATATAAATCAAATTTATTGTACTATTTCTCTCTGTTGAATTATTAAAGATAAAAGAAGATTTGATCAAAGGGTTTCCCCACACATTGTGGGGTTTGTCCCTGGCTAGCCGCCACATTTTGTGTCTCTTGTCTTGGTTTGTTTTCTATCAATTGTTTAATGTTCTATCTACACTTTACTTTATGTACATGTGATTTCTAATCTATGGAATATAATAAGAAAAAGAAGTAAAATGTTATAAGCATAGAACATACCATAACTTAACACATTAATAAAACCAAATGGAATTCTCTTGAAATAAAAGGTTCCTCATTTGGTCCTGAAGGTAGTTTTCAATTGATCTGGTTCCACTACTAGCACTTGATTGTAACTAGAAAAACCATCTAGTAGAGAGAACATCTCAGACCTAGATATTATTTAGAGGATCTGTTCCATGGATGGCATTCGATAATTATCTTTATGAGATGCCTAGTTAAGATTGCAGAAATATAGACATAACCTTGTTTGACCAGAATTTTTTTTTATTGGGACCAAATTTCAAACCCAAGTAGAGTATCTGAATTTAAAGATGATCTGAGCATCTAGAAGCTTTCTCAATTCCTTTTAAATGAGGGGTTCCAACGTTGGATGGACTTTCCTTAGTTTCTGTTGGAAAGGTTTTACCCCTTCCTTTATGGGAATTACATGTTAGATAATATAAGTGTCATATGTCATTAAATCATCGTATGTACATGCAAACACATCATGATATTGTTTGAATAATTGGATAAATGTCCATCATTCCTATGGAGAACAACATGTATGGAGGTTTACATACTTCAGATCTTCTTGAGTTCCTAGATTGACTTGTTCGGATGAAAACTTTGAACTCTAAGCCTTTGTATTGATTAGTCCTCTAAATCGGATTTGCATGCCATATAACTTCTCTAGGGACACCACACCTTTAGGCATAGTGTTTCCTTTCATTGCATTAGATGCTACAGGAAAAGCCTTATCGTGCTCATCATCCTTTATGGTAGCATCTTTGAATACATCTACATTAGCGATAAACTGCAGTATCTTTTGGTCATCATGAAAACAAAGAAATTAGTGACTTTGTCAGGCATAGATGTTTTACAATAATTTCAATAGAAAAACCATTTATCAATGGTGAAATTCTAGCAGTTGCATTTGCTAATTAATCTACTACGAAATTTTTAAGCATAGGAAAAAAAATGATATTAAAATCTTTTAAATGATTAATTAAATGCCATACCTCCTGTTGGTATTTTTGTAGATTCGGTGAAACATAGTGCATAGTATCCCGTACCTGACGAATGACCACTTTTGAGTCACTAATTACCTTGAGAATATCTACCTTCATACCAATGGATTTTTTGAGTCCAAGTATGAGTTCTTCATATTCAGCAATATTATTGGTACACTCGAACTCCAAACAACATGAAAGGATATGATTCTTGTTACATGGGTCTGAAAGTATGCAACTAGCTCCAGATCCATCTTGTGTCTTTGAACCGTCAAAATATAAAATCCAAATACTATTAGCCACTAAGTTTCTTCCTATACTATTATTACTATTACTATGTACATCTATATTACAGGCTTTATTTGGACCAACTGGAGAACAAAGAAGGAGCTCCAACTATGTATCTGGTTGGATAGGTGATGGTTGTGCTTGATAACACCTATGGTCAATTTCAAGGAAACAATTTCCGAAGAATAGATTGGAAAATGAAAAAGGCTCATTGTGGCCCTCAAGTGTTGTCACGGTGTGTTTCATGTATGGCTCACTTTCCACTTGAATCTGGTTATTTCTACCCTTGTATGGAAGCGATAAATGTGACCAGTCTGTAGAAAAATACCCTTGTAGTTTACTAAACCTGTCTCTGGTTAGGAGTACATCATAGGCTTCGGGGATGTCCACAATTACAATATTTATACATTGATGAATTTGGTGATCAGGTGATAATCAAATAATAACATCCTTGAGTTCACCAATAGCTTGGACAAGAGATTTGTCCAACTGAACAATTTTTGCATTGGTTTTGTCCCATTTAGCATTTATTCTTAGCAATTGATAATGGAATTACATTCATAGATGCACTGGAATTGACTAACCAATTATGGACATTGTAATTAAAAATTTCAAACTTTAATAAAAATTTGGAGTAGAGAATGTTAGTGGCTAATGTTACAACATTAACTACAGATTCAAGGGAGCCAAAAGACTTACCAGATACCTTTTGAGAGGAAGAAGCTTTGTCACCTGGTAAAGGTTGTGAAAAGGCTTGGACTAGCAGTTCACATTGGCATGTTATCATTGTGAGCTCAAATATGGAAATGTTGGCTTAAGCTCCATTTAAATATTCAACAATGTTATACTCAATTGTCTCCCCTTTAGCAGGTAGTGATGAAGTGTCTAGAGGAGTAGTTTTGTTTGACACTTCCGAAGAGATGGACTTACTTTTGTTGTTGGAGGAAGTGCTCTTGGAGTTAGTTGCATCTCCATACTTACTTTATGCATTCTAACCAGGGTTGACCAGTGATGAAATCCTTCTTAAAAAATTTTCCTTGGATTTCTATCTCATAACCTCCTATTTAGAAATGGTCCTTTGCTCCTCAAAATATATCGACCATTTTTCTTCTAAGGAGGGGCTTCACTTTGTGGTGGTTCTTCAACACTTTTATTCTCATCATTAAAGATACAATTAAAAGCATTCATTGCATGTCCAATACTAGTACTTTCTTCAATCACAGCAGGTTCTTATGTTTCTTTCGTTTCTTCCACCTGCTCATATGCTAGTAAGGAATCCACAATGTGTGTGGCCAGAGCGTTCATGTTGTGGTTCCACTGTGGGCATGTATTTTCTGAGTGATATTATTGGTGGAAAGAACAATAGTTTTCCATACCCATACTTTCTATATTCAACACAATATTTGAACTCTTGGCAAACTTGGCAGGTTGGTTATTGATGTTATTGTTATTCCTTCAGAACGGGAAATACTTGGGAAGCTTGCTACTAGTAGAATTCTCGCTCGACCTTCTCTTTAATTCTGAAATTTCATTGATAAGTGCCTTCATCATCCTAGTTAAGATTTAATATCTAACAAGTCCTTTTATATAACCTTACTTGAATAAGTTTGAGACTTCCTATCAGACTCCTTAGATTCTTTTGATTCATCGTCATCAGTAATAACTCCAATATCACACTAGTCTTTCACGACGATGATCTCTTCTACAAATTTTATTGCCAATGTTTGCTTTGCATCTCTTTTAACGAATGAGGAAATATTGGTGGGCAAGGCAGTTGTGTAATAATCAATATTAATCGAATCATGTGGTTGTGTGCCTAGAGGAAACTTGATCAATATGTGATTAAAATCTTTCACTTTCTCCTTTCGCCCCATATTATTGTTTCAAATCTCTTTCAATAACATGGAGGGAGTCTTATCATCAAAAAAATTCTCCAAAAATAACTTATTAAACTCCCTCCAACTATGAAATGAATTAACAGGAAGACTATGATACCATGTTGCCACTCTACCTTCTAATGGAAAAGGAAAAATCACGCAAGAAACATCATTGTACCTTACCTCCAACATCCATATATGCACGTAGAAATCATTGATGTGATCTTCTACCTTTGTCTTCTTATCTGGATCAAACTTTGATAACAACTTTTCTAGATGTTTGGGAATCTTATGGAGATTATCTAGAAGAGCGAGCGGCCCTTGGGCCATCCAACCAAAGTCTCGATCATCCATGTATTTGGCTCTTGGTTCCTCCTCCTTTTCAAAATATGAGTAGCCTTCTCCTTCACCGTCTAAACTGTCAAAAATGTCGTTAGAAAGAACAATGTTGTCCTTGTACCCTTCGTTAATTGGTGGAAATGGATCTTGTTGCATTGTGTCTTTTGAGGACTCTACTAACTCTTCAAGATTGGAAAAAACAAAATCTTCAACTGTTGAAACCAATGCATTGGTACGAGTTATTTCTTTCTTCTTCGGGTGATGCGGGAGATTATGCACAACGGGAAGTAAACCGATAGTTTTTGCGAACTGATGGGTTATAGGTCGAAGTTCCTAGACTTGCTAGTAGGTAACCTCGTGTGTCAACTTTGAACCAGGCTAAGAAGACCCTCCTACTTTGGAAATAGGATTTGGAATGGTGCTCAGAATATTTCTAACTTGTCCAGAAAATGAATGGTTAGGGTGTGTGGAGTTATCAGCTATAAAAAACAGGTTTCCCTCCTTCTAGCGCCAAAATTTTGATGGTATTGGATACCGCCAACATACAAGGGATCTCCCTGATATAAGGTTCCAATTATACCTCAAGCCATTTGGTGTAGGATTCCCATCTGAAATACGGCTTGGATGTCATTTACTTAAAGATATTCCTTGGCTTTAGTTGTTAGCACAAGAGATAAGTGTACATGTGCTTTTGAATGAGCAAGCGAGTGTGCTTTGTGAATGTTTGATTACATATGTATCAAGTTTCTTTTACTACATTGGGGAATAAAGTGATCCTCTAAGAGAGAAGTAATAGTATTACCCTGATGGAGACACAAATGAATGAGAAAGGCTTGCTAACATCAAGCAAAATAGTTCACATAGATGTGATAATCGTTATAAACATTACAACACATTTCCAATAACTTAAGCACCAAATTCACCAAAATAACTCAATTACTCCAGTACATGTGAAAGAAAACATGAATCATAAACATCTAAAGAGTAGTCTTATAAACATCCACAATCAATGTGTGAAAATATGTTGGCCTGAAATGCTTTGATATTAAGCAAAAGTTCCAAGATACATAAATATAATGAACATCACTAACTCCAACAGTGGAGTGTTAAAGCCACGACTTGTTCCCCAAAAGCACTAACTTTGTCTCACTAATGCCTTGTGTGAGAATCCAAGGTTAAAAGTGCTTTACATGAGTGATGATGATCCTTTTAAAACTTGAGGCATGACCTTTCACATCTCCATGACTCTTGACTTTCCAACTCCTAATGACCTTTGGACTTCCAAATGATTTCTAGAATTACATACAACTCTTGGTATTACATGTATTTTGAACTTCCATGACTCTTTTGTCCATACATGACTCTAGAATTCCACATATTTGTCCTTTTAATGAATACATAATTACATCATAACTTTCACATCAACATGGATGAAGATGTGACATGTCACTGTCCCTGATGATTGGGACTAATAATGGGTGATGACATGGATTTTCTTCAATAGTGACATGGCTACCACTCATGTCTTTGTTCTTGATGTAGCTCCTGATCATTGATGTCTTCACCCTCCAAAGGTTCTTCTATCTAATGGATTCTTCTAAGTGCTTTGATCATCAATATTTCAATGTATTATTTGTTCTTTGATAATTCATTTTTTTTCCTTCTTTTCTCGATCTTCTTCATGTGTGCTTGCCATGTTGTTCATGGAATACATGTATCTTCGATCACTCATGACAAGCAACCATTAGCCTAAAAATATCCTATTCTAACATGCTTTATGTAGATTTTCTGTTCATCCCTTATCATTATGCCTGAAGGAACAAGGAGATATTTTGGGTGAAAAGGAGCACTTCGAAAGGCTGAAAGGATGAAGGACAGAGGCTTCAGGGCTTCAACATGAGCTCATCCACTCGAGAGAAAGAAGAAATCAAGGCAGGGTGCATGGTGCAATTCCAAAGGATGAAAGGGAAGGCTTTAGGCTTCCCAATTGTGTTGTGTGCTCAAGGGAGGGGAAGATGGTGCAACGCCTACTCTTGAAGGTTGAAGTATGGAGGCTTTAGGCCTTCGGGGTTCACTCATGCACTCAAGAGGCCCACGAAGGTGCATGGCACAAGTATGAAAGCTGAAAGATGAAGCTTCATGCCTTTGAAGTGAACTCATGCACTCAAAGGGTCAAGAGGGTGCATGGTGCATTGTGGAAAGCTGAAGGGATCTTAAGGCCTTTGGGGTGTGCTCATGCATTCCAGGAGTGTGCACTTCTTCGAGTCGAAGGAGTGTGCTCAAAGGAAGACTTGGTTTCTCAAAGGGCGCAGTTCGAAACAAGGGGAAAGGGGTTAAGGAGTGCACTTTGTGCTCTTGGAGGGCGCATGGATCACTTCTAAACAAAAAAGGATTTATGCTCGAGGATTAAGAGTACTCTTTTGTGCTCCTAGCCTCGACCAATTCATTATACAACCAAAATGTGTCTAAGCCTATGATATAGAGCAATGGGAAAACATGATGAGTTCAGACATAAAACCATGTGTGACACATACCAACTCATCAAGAAAACTTAGAAAAGCTTGAAAAAGGATAAATATACATCATAATTCCACTTCACAGACATTCCCCAAGTACAAAAAATGAAGTGTCTGTGACTGCAGCCAAAAAGTGTCATTTTACAACGAAAAATATGTTATCACCATGAAATGCGCTAAATATGTTCTAATCAATGTGACAACACTTGAGAATACTCAAGAACACTTGAAACATATCAAATGACATGAAAAGATACTTGACAACCAAGGAGACACTAGATACGACAGCAAAGTAGCCTCCAAAATTTGAATGTCGTGAAATTTTTGGAGGGTGTTGTAGCAGCGACAACACAATCGTAATGTGGATTTTTGGTCTTTGGACAAATTGGTTATGCAATTGAAACCCTTGGATTTCTCCTTCTCCATGTCTAGTAGAATTTATCTCTTTATCTCTTTGCTTCCAAGGGTCAACCTCACCAAGTCTCGTAGGTTTCATACTCTTGATACAGTCTCTACACCCGCTTTCCCATCTTAACTATTAAATTTTGTCTTTAGGCTTACTCACTAGCACTCTATAATTTCCCCTTCAAAACAAGAGAACATTTTTTATTAATCCCATAAACCCTAGCCTTATCATTTGTAGTCCAAAGAAGCATCTTTGTGGCATGAAATAGTTCCATCATGGTCAAGATTATGATCTCATTAATAGCCATGTCTTGGTCATGCATTACTAGCATTTCTTTTTCCTTCACCATTGTGACTCAGAAACTTGTTACATGTGGTTGAGTTCAAACAATAGAAATTAAACTACTATACAAACATATCTAGCCTTGATCTAAAAACTATTAGTTTCCTGGACTTAATATTGTAAATTTATTTTCATAATGGGTAATATTGTTTTTGTGGATTATGTAGTTAAAATATGTACATGTCAAAAAGGAGAAGCTACAAAGCCCCAGTGGTTGAAAACTTAGATGAAGAACCACCTTCTAGCTCACTCGGTCCTCAGTTTAGGGATACTCCATGCTACATTGACAGATATACATCATACACATGGCCAATATTGTACCAACTTTTTCAAAGATAAAATCCACCACCAAATGACCAGACTCAAAGATATATAATATTGTTAGAAGGTATTAATTTCACAAGGTATTTTCACATCCCATTGTCTTTCCATGTGTATAAGTAGTTGAGTGGATGGTAAAGCATACTAACCATAAGGAATCCATGATTAGGGATAGCTGCTGGAATCTTATTGCCTCACTCAATGCCTCTGACATTGATATGTATTAAAAGCTCCCAAAAGAAGAGTTAGCATTGTATTAGGATTGGTTATCAAAGTTCAATATCTTTCCCAAATAAGTTTTGAAGACATGGTGGTTCAACAAAGGAAAGTTCATGTCTAAGCTAAACAAAGAATACCCTACCAATCTACTAAAGACCCTTCCATATAGTAGTTACCATGTTATGCAAGTTGTATTGTTAACCCAATGTGGAAACCTTCTATCAAAAATGGGTCCCATTAATGTTTTCTATAGTAGTCAAGGGAAGCATCTTCAACTAGGTCTATATCGTCTTTCTCTCCCTGATGGATAATATCATACAAGCTTAAAATCTAAAAGAAGGTCAGTAGCCTTAGTTCTTCAAGACCTCCAACTTGGTGGAAATTTTTAATGTCAAGAAAATATTCCTAACGATGGAATAGAAGTAGACAATGTAAGAGAAGTCAGTGCACATTTATTGCAAAATATTTTTGGAGCCTCATTACATTCATTATTACACCAAGATATATTAGGAATTCTTGATCCCATTTTATGAACTTAGTTCAATGTTCCTACTCTGTGTATGTCTAATAGGGCCAGGAAATTGATATTCTCATCTACTATCAAAGTTTGTAACTGAACAAATGATATTATAGGAGATCACATATCAGGTTTCCACAGGAGTAGGTGGAGCACTCTCACAGGATAAGAAGGGTCCCTAGCCACACATGCTATTACAATTGGACTTATATTAGTTAAAATACATGAAATAATTCATATCATAATGTAGTTCTTTAAAACTATTATGTTTTTGGGATATCAAATTCTATAGGTATTATCCCAACTATACGGTGAAGAATCATTGTAAAGAGTGCAAATACATGTGGGATTACCAGTCATAGACATGGGCTAAGGAGGAGAAAAAAAAAAATAAAAAATAAAAAAAATAAAATAAAATAAAAATGCCTTAAGCTTCTCAAAAGTTGTTTTCAGGATAGGCTATAATTTTCCTCAAGAAAAACAAAGAAATCCTTAGGTGAAAGAGAATCCCTTTCCAAGAAACAAGCAGCCTAGTATGTATTATCAAGATTTGTATGGGAGGAAAAGCTAACACTGGAGAAAAAAGTATCTTAGATAGCCCAAAAATCTGAGCTTAATAAGAAGGAAGAAGAAGAAATGAGGAGGGATAAAGAAAGAAAGAGAAAATTAGAGATAGAAAGGAGAAAAACATAGGAAAAATAATAGAAGAGACAACAACATTAAGTTGAGGCCAAAGTATAGGAAGAAGCCCTCAAGGCCCGGCAAGAAACATAGGAATAAGATGTCTAATAGAGCACATCTCCGATGGACATTAACTTAGTTGAACCAACGTATCCTACCATCATAGATGGTCACTCATCAATTATAGAAATGGGAATTACACTAAAAAGAAGGATAAGATTGGTTAAACTTGTAACTTATATGATTACACCTTGAATAGGATAGTGGAGCACAAGAAAAATACCTTTTCCGCTACCTATGTGCCTCCAGTATTAGTCAATACAAAAAATCCCATTGCAAATGACACAAAAAATTATCTAATTTCCATGGATTTAGTAGGAACATAATTCTCTCATGCCATTAAGAGAAATGTGAAATACCTCCATGAATAGTTGAAGAATAAAGATGATTGCATAGTAAGTTGGAGCAACATACCAAGTTATTAAAGGCTAACAACAAAAATATGAAGAAATAAAGAACTAACATGGAAGAATATGTATCCTGTGCATATGAAATGCATGAATATTATAAGGTCATGGTCAAAAAAGTATATCCATACTCTAACAACTCCATAAAATATTTGTAAAGCTACTACCACGCTGGGAATTTGCTAAGGAATGAGGCAAATAGATGAAAAGAGTACAAAATTCTTGGAACTTGCTGGAGAAATTGATGAAATAATATACATAGTATCCATTAGAGGTGCCTAGGATTAGAGAATAAGAGTCAACATATGAATCCTTCATTGTATGAATAGGGCCCTAAAGATTAAAAAAAAAACTGAAGAAAGACATATCCAGATGTATAACTAAGTATCAAAAACATTATTGTTTAGCTAAGAAATTAATTAACATGAATAAGTTGCCATCCATTGGAGCCCAAGGAGAAGCTAGGCCATATGAAGAAGTATAATGGGAGATGGAAGAGATGTTCATTACTATAGAGTTATATTTTAGTGTCTTCACAAACAAAATCTCAAAAGACAACCTCGCACATTTTGGAGCCCTCAAAATAAAAAATAATGATGAGCTCCTTCATAGTATTACTAAAGAAATATGTACAAGCCCTCTCAGATATCACATCATAACACCATGTAATCATGGAAGGGTTGTTACCTGGCAAGATTAAAATGGACTTCACTCCTATTATGGAATATAGGTAACCTATCTTCAATAAATCTTTAGGATCCCTATTAAGGATGCAATCAAATTATAGTAGTTTCCTTTTTTAGTATCTAGGAGTTTGCAAAGTATTTTTCTTAGTTGTATTTTAAAATAATGAGAATAAGAGGAGATTGTAATTTCCCATTGGAATCCCAACAATCCCTACTGGAAGCTATTAATGTAATCTATAAACTATGGAAAATCCTACTTTTTTATGTGATTCACAAACCCTAGAGATCAGTGATTGCTTCGTCCATAGAATATTTGTACCAGGAAGATCTACCCGAACAAATCATTTCTTGTCAAATCAACCACGGAGACTAGCGCCTAGGGTGTCGAGAGAATTGAACCTATGACCTCTCAACAACAAAGGTACTTTAATGATGGGGACTCAACCAATTGAGCTAATCCTTAGGGATATAAACTATGTAAACTCCTAGGAAGAAGAACTTTTAAATTCTTGAACTTCTTTACTTTAGAACTTTCAAGTCTTTAATAATATTTTTGTAGATTTTAAAGGATAGGATCTAGGAAGCTAGTGCATTATTTATTAATTTGACAACTAAAATCAAGAAGCCTTGAAGGCTAGTGCCAGAATGGTAACTCGACATATATTGTGATTTTGCTTCAGGTGAATCTCAAGTGTTTTTATTTGTGTGTACATTATTGTTGTTGGCTAAAAAACGGTTGTGTGAACTAGATAGACCTTTCTCACATGGTTACTAATTCTTTACTATTGCTTTCTTCAATAAGCACATGTTAGATCATAGATTTACTATTGTTTTTTTCTCTAATAATTTAAACATTTCAATGCCAAGAAATAAACTAATTGTTTTCTTGATTTAGCTACTGCCATGTTTAGTACCTCATATTCCTATCCTCATCTATCTTTCATCATTTAGTTAGCTTACAATGGTTTTGTTTATGCAATTATATATTTGTACTTTATGTTGCATGCCCTTTGTTGTGACGATCATTAAATATCTCACAACAACTAACAAAGAAAGCATGGTTTCCAATCGATAATCCAAATTGCTCTCTTGTTTCAAATGTTGTGAGGTCTAATTGGATCCTCATATCGAAGAGAACCCCTTGTGATTGTTTTTGGGTCATTCATCCTTGTCAACACATAGCTATAAAATGTTCCTCATGAGGCAAATCAATGGCTTCGGAAGCCAACAAGCATCCCAAATGAGCTATCTGGCTAAAATATCGGTAAAATTTCTACCAAAGCCAAGGAAAACTGTGAAACTAAAATTTAAAACATTATTATTATACTGAAAGTGTGAACTAGCCTTTCAATTCCAAGTTTCTCTATCATTATCCTCTGCATGGCACTGTTATATTGGTTTTTGGTTTTTCTTCCCTTCTCTAGGTCTTCTTGTGGTTCATAGTTTATTTTTCATGGCATCCCCCTAATCTTGTGTCCTCAACCCGATCTATTGTTTATGCCTTTCCTTTGCCTATATTCTTGTGATATTTCATTGTATACTCTATTAGTTTGGATATTCAATTCTAGCAATATTTCCCATTAGGTTTGTAATTTCATTAGGTTTCTCCTAGCCTCTATTTGGTGCTACCCCTAGGTTCTAGTTTCTACCTCACTCCCTTGAACTCGGGTTATTGTTTCTTCTACTTCCATTCTCCCCTCATTACAGTGCGCCAATGTGTCTCCTCTAACTGTAGAGGAGGAAGAAGAGGTAGAGTTTCCCCTCTTATATGTATTGAATATTAACTACTCTTGTCTTCTCAACCTCGAGCCCAAGTTGTCACTCGTCATTATATGGATAGATTTATGGAGGTTATACCTAAAATAAGTTCTTACAATAGTCTCTAAGGTTGAGGAGGAAATTCGTTAGAACCACACATTCATCTCATTGTATCATCAGGTCAGTAAGGAGATTAGGAATTGTGTCATTGAGATTGGTAACTCTACTTGAGCTCATCATAATTCATACATGAAAACAATTAATTTATACTGGCACATCAAACAACTCATGGGAAGAGTACTCACAAATAGTTCAGACACACATCAAGAAATTCTAGTGTGTATAGCAGAAATGATGGAAAAAGTGGATAGGTTGGAATGGATGGATTCTATGTTGGCCAAAAAACTAGAAAACCTTTCCTTCGCCTTCTTTGATGAAGACAATGATCCTCCTCCACCAATATAGGTGGAATAACCCTCGAGATAACATGATCAGACGAGCCATATTTTCTTTTATGATATTTTATTATGCCATTTTATAACTATGGTTGTCAATTTTTGGCATATCATTTCTTTTATTTTTCTTTACAGTTTAAATGATATACTTATAGCTTATGCAATGTGTATTGTCAATATTGTGAACCTAAGCTATTGGTATGGTTTCCCAAGTGACAAACCAATACCTTATGGAAAATTTATATGTACCTCTTTTTCAAAGTGATATAATGTGCCTAACCATACAATAAAAAAGGTATATAGGTCCCAAAAACATTTAGGTATACCAATTTTTCATTTAAATTCAACTTGGTGGATCACAAAAAATATGTGCAAAGTTCTTCAAAAGCTAAAGTTTGGATTTTACACCTATCACCCTTTTGTTGGATTCAAAATTTGTCAATTGTGTTTCATCCCTAGTATATGGAGTTTGATATAAATACTTGAATTCAATGGATATTATTCCATCAATTAGATTTTAATATGAAAATGAAACTTATAGAAACCAAATGCACCTATGGGGAAATGCTAGAGTTATCTATTTGGTCCAAAAATCATTCACAATATTTCCAAGCTCCAAGAACACAAATGATATGTAGAGAGGAAATAAAACATAAAACTTGTATGTGTGGGTTTGAACATCTCCTTTTTTTGAATTTAAACATGGCAATCCCACCATGCTTGATGTTTGTGTTTCTAGCACAATAACCATGAGTAATGTGACACAATTTTGTAGGATGCACACTTATGATGTTGTGTAGTTATGTGTAGCTTGATTCCATTGTCATATACTTTAAATACGTATGCTTAATCATTGCATGTCATTCACATGCATGTAAACCAATAATCTAATTAGTTTCTCAATGTCGTCTATGAAAGTGAAACATGATGTTGATGCCTAATAGTAGACCAAGAATAACATAAGCCAAACATTATTTGCATGCAATAGTAGATCGAGAAAATCCCATGTTCATTTAAAGACAATGTCAAAACATATACATGCATAACATAAGCCAAGAAAACCTTCACAAATGCACAAGGAATATTTAGCTGGCAAGTGCACTCAAGAAAGATCAAGGCATGATGAAACATGCAACTATGCATTCAATCACAACGTAAAGCCAAATTATTTATATGTTTAGTCATCACATGCAACTCATATTCATTCATCAATGGGAATATAAGTCAAAAAACCATGATGTATTAACGTTATTAAAAACAAAAAACAAAAAAAAACAAAAAATTGGGGGTTGGGGGGTCCCTAAGTCTATGAACTTGGGGCCAACTCAAGGATTAAAAAATGGTGACACACTAGGTGAAGCCATTTATATTTATATGAAAGCTCTATGCTACAAACCATGTGGTGCAAAGGATTTATTTTAATCTCATGGAAATTTGAGTTCTATATGAATTTAGTCCCTATAAAATTGTTCACTGTGAGGAAAGCAATGATTACTCCAATTGGCCCACTTGATAAACTCATCAACTATGCCAAAAGAATAAATGATGAGGTGTATTTTCATTTGAACATGAATCAATTACCATAGCTTAAGTTGGGATCATGGGGCTTATCTAAATTTAGGGCAATACATTTTCCTTGGGTATGAATGTAATATCCATCAAGCATTGATCAACTCACAAGAATTCATAGCCCTAGTGGAGTGACCATGGCATGACAAACCTTGCTCCACTACCAGTGAACATCCACAACCTCAATGGAGATATCCACATGTACTCTTTTTTCTTCCTTTCTTGATCCTTCACCTTTAATATGTTGGTTTAGTAATCAATGCACAAAGGAAGCAGTGGCTCTTTTCAAGCTACAAACATTAACTATTTCAATATTCCTAATATGAAATAACAATGATAAACAAAGAAAATACACACATGAAAAACACAAACCTAGAACATGCATAAACAATAACCATTAACACCATAAACTATGCCAACTAAGCCATTTTATTTATTTAACAAGTGGGAGTACAAATATATATGGTGTGGATGAACCTAGGCTTGATACAGCAAGAAAGGAAAAAAACCAGGTGGAAATAAGATGCCCAAGTGCTAGATATAGCTCTGCTCAAAAAATTGTGTCCAACTAGGAAACAATGTCACAATTGTTGAAGAAATAATTTTTTATTTATCCCCCCCAAAATTGCCTATAAAACTTAGCCAATTTAACCACAAACTCCTCACCTAAAACCCAGCAAGAAATCCTCCAACAAACCAACTCCAGAAATACCCACAAATTAGTGTGAATTACCCAGGTTTCCTAGCCACACGCATTGATGGAAAAATGATTGAAGATGCACCACAATTCCCCCATAAAACTCCCACCAATTCTCCTACAATTTCTCTTCAAGTCTCCTCCTTTGAATCTTTGGAAAACCCTAAAATCAATCCTCACTCCTCCCACTTCTGCGCAAGCTACCAGAGAGGCTTGGGTAAGACATACAAAGGCATAAATTCCTCTTGAAAACCACCCAAATCTTTGGAAAATGTATGAAACATTTGTCCCTCGAAAACTCACCAACATGCATGCACAAGAGCTGCCTCCACAAAAAAATTTGTCGCTCCTCTTTTGCACCTAGTATTCCTGTCAAAGGAGATGAGTACACTAGCAATTAACCCTGGAACAACCCTACAAATGGTAGAATATGACTACCCTTGAATGGCACTCGAAATCCACCAAAGAATCAGGTGAGATTCTCACCCAGAAATCTCGTGTGTTAAATAGCATGAGTAGACTTGGCTTAGTAGCACAAGCATACAAGAGTTCAATTCCCAATTTGTCAAAATGTCTCAAAATGAGGTCTTCTCTTCCTTTGTATCCTTGAGCGTCTTCTCACTCCATGTGGGCTCCATAACTTGTCCCCCTTCTTCTCTCCTTCCCCACAACTGTGAATTTCTCTAAGGGATGTTAATTCCCTCTTAGAGTGGCCCCTGCATTCCACCTACCTTTTGATTTTCCTCCTCTTTCCTAAGTTCGGACCCCCCTTTTCCACAAAAATTCAAGTGGGGTCCTCTCAACCCACTTTTCCTAAGTCAAATATGCCAAAATATCAAAATTGTGCAAAATGTATTACTTAGAAAAAAAATTCTAAGTAGGAATATTATAGTCCTCCCTGCCTAGATGTTGCTTGTCCTCAAGAAATTGTAGTGATGGATGTCGAATTACATGTTCTCCTTCCCAAGTTTCATCCTCATCAAGTAGGTCCTTCCACTTCACAAGAAACTCACGGATGGTTATTTTTCTGATATTTCTCTCACTCACCTCCAAAATAGCCTCTAGCACCAATACCAAATGCCCTTCATCATCCAAAGGTGGCAAATCTATGGAATTCGTCACCTGTTTCCCCAAATCCTTTTTCAGGCATGAGACAAGGAATAAGTTGTGCACCTTACTCCCTGGTGGGAGTTCCAACTCATATTCCACCTATCCAACCCATCTAATTATCCTGTGTGACCCATGAAAGTGTCGCATGAGCTTCTCAACTCCCTTTTTCTTCAAGGTGGATTACATGTATGGTTGGAGCCTCAAATAAACCAAGTCCCCAACCTCAAAGTGTCTCTTAATCCTATGCTTTTCTTCATATATATTTTGTTGGTTCTAGGTAGTTTGTAAATTATCCTTGAGAACTCTAAGTACATCTTGGCTCTCCTGTATCCAATCATTGGCACCTGGGGCCCTATTGTCTCCAAAAACCATATCAACAAAAGTTAGAGCATCATAACCATATAATGCACGAAATGGGGATATACCTATCAACATGTGGTATGATGTGTTGTAGAAATACCCTCTGAGATGTAACCACCTCACCCACGCTCACTATTGCTCGATCACAAAGTTGTGCAAGTACCCCTCTAACCATTTGTTCACAATCTCGGTCTGGCCATTGGTTTGTGGATGATAACTGGTACCGGGTGTGATCTCGTTCCCCACTAATCGAAACAACTCCTGCCAAAACCCACTATGAATCTAATATGTTTATCTATAAATATGGTTTTGGGAAGACCATGTATCCTAAACACGTCCCTAAAAAACAACTCATCCACCTGAGACGTTGATGATCGTGATGAAATAGAAAATAAATGGGAGAACTTGTCATACTATCGACCACAACATAGATGCAATCCCACCTTTGGATATTTGGAAACCCTATAATAAAGTCCATAGATACACTCACCCATTTCCTCTCAGGAATGGGGAGGGGCTGCAATAGGCCAAGTGGACACTTTTTGCTCCCCCTTGTTCCTCTGACAAGTATCAAACCCTTGAACATGCCTCAGTACATCCTCCTTTAGGCCCTTCCATGTGAATCTCTCCCTGGTGGACCTGTATGTTTTTAGGAACCCTTGATGCCCTACCAAGGGAGAATCATGAGCAACCCGCATAATATTCTCCCATAATTAGGAGCCATGCACCAAATAAATCTGATCCTTGTTGTATATTACCACATTCATCACCTTGTACCTATCATCTCCATCCAACCCATCCAGGATCTCACATGCATTCTTATCCTTGGAATACTCAACCAGTAGTAATGCTCTCCAATCCTGATCAATACTCATGAGAGAGAGAGACACACACGAGCCTCCTAGATAATGTATCTGCCACCATAGTCTATTGGCCCTTAACATACTCAATGTCAAAATCATATGACTTTATTTTGCTGACCCACTTTTTCTACCTCTCGTTCAGTTCTTTCTGCTCCAAAAAGAACCGAAGTCAATTGTGGTCAGTCTTAACCTTGAACCTAGTGCCCACTAGGTACTGCTAGAACTTGGCCAATGCATGCATGATCACCAACATCTCCTTGACATAGATAGAATAGAGTCTCTCATGTGCCTACATCTTCTGACTCTCAAAGTCAATCAAATGTCCCCCTTCCATCAAAATGGCTCCAAGGCCCCCACCCAATGCATCACACTCCAAAATTAAAGGCTAAGAGAAATTCAGCAAAGCCAACACCAGAAAACTTCTCATCACCTGCTTGCGGTGCTCAAAATCCTCTTGCACTCCAAATTTCCATGTAAATGCCCCTCTCTTAGTCAAATTTGTGAGGGCTATTGTCAATTGTGAGAATCCTTCCATAAACCTCCTGTAGTAAGTGCATATGCCTAGGAATCCCCACAACTCTGTCACATTCCTGGGTGTAAGCCAATTCAGGATGGCCCTAATATTCTCCTAGTGAACTCGCACCCCGTCCACTCCAAATAATGTGGCCAAGATATAACATCTATGTTATCCCAAATTCACATTTGGACATCTTGGCATATAACTGCTACTCCTGTAGGATCCAAAGAACCTCCTCCACATGCTACAAGTGTTCCTCCCATGTCCTATTGTAAATCAATATGTCTTCAAATAAAACTATAACATATCTACGCAGTTGCTTGAAAAACATGTGGTTCATGCAAGACTGGAAGGTAACAGGTGCATTGGTTAGCCCAAAGAGCATCACCAGAAACTCAAAATGGTCATAATGACATCTAAAGGCATTGTTTGGAATATATTTCTCTCTCACCCAAATATGATGATACCCTAAGCGTAAGTTAATCTTAATGAAATAATTCAATCCCTGGAGTTCATCCATCAACTCATCTATGCTAGGGATGGGGCATTTGTTCTTCAATGTACTCTTATTTAAGGATTTGTAGTCGATGCACATCTGATGAGTCATGTCCTTCTTCTTCACTAACACCACTAAAGAAGAAAAGGGACCAGAGTTAGGCTTAATGTGCCCCAATTCCAACAACTCTTGTATAGCTCACTCTATCTCATCCCAGAAGGCATTGCGATGTTCGAACAGTGTTGTAATCACCGCATGGACGCTCTCCTCCAACTCAATGGTGTGCGTGAATCCCCTATCTGGTGGTTGGCCTGGTGGAATGTCTTCAAAAACTATTGTATATCATTCTAATATCGCCTACATGTCCAGATGTGGTGGGTGTGGTTGAGTCCATGTCTCTAAAATCCTGAGCTACATAGTCCACTCTATGTCTTAATGTCACATATCGGCCTCCATCCTGTGAGTTGATACTATATGAGGTGAGTAGTAGTGCATGCCTCTTAGCAAAACCATCTTCCTACCTGGCCCAGGAAACTCCATCTCCAGCTTCCTTCAGTCTGTGGTGACATGCCCAAGCGAGTAGAGCCACTAAACACCTTGCACTACATTGGTATCTAAAACATCAACTATGAAAAAGTGATATGTGATGGAGTAGTTTCCCATAGTAATTTTCATGCTAGGGACGTATCTGATGCACTACATGGTCCTATCACCAAGTACCAAATTGGAGGAACCCTCAAAATTCTTTGTATGTATCTCTCTCCGCTCCACCATATGAGCATCAACAAAATTGTGGGTAGACCCACTATCCACTAGCATTGATACATTCTGCCACTGCATTGTGCCCCTAACCCTCAACACCAAGTACTTAGGTACTCCCTGAAGTGAATCTATGACCCCTCTTATAGGCAATAAAGGTACCCCTATGTGGTGGTGGTGGTGGTGCTCCTCCTCCTGTAGCCTGCAACTCACTATCTCCTACATTGGCCCTTTCTCAACATCAACCTCAAGTTTTCTATTTAAAAACACCAAAACATAGTGGGCCTTGCCCTTGGTGCATCTATGTCCTGGTGCCCATAGTTCATGGCATGTGAAACATATTTTCCTCCTCTTGAGTCCCCTCTAAGTCTCGTCATCTAACTATCCACTCCCTACTATCTCCCTCTGTGGCTGGAGTCTGGTATCTCTACCTCTATAAGGGAAAATGGTCTTTGTGGGTAAGGGTGCCTTAGACTTAGGGATTTCACCCTGCAAGTCTCTCACTCTACTCACTGTGTCTTGTTAGTAGGTGGGTCTATTTGACTCACAAGCCCACATAAAGGCTCTGCCAAGCCCTCCACAAATAGGAAGACCCTCCTGGACTATGATTGGTCTAGCACCATCACAAATAATCTCAAAAAATCTATTATGTACTACTCATCATTGTTTGTTTGCTTGAGATATGTTAACTCCCAGAAATATGACTTATCTCTCTGCTCAAAAGTCTCCTACACCCTCCTCGTAAACTCCACATAAAAATTTGCATTGGCATGCCCCAATGTAGCCAAACCATGAAACCACTAGTCATGTGCATCCCCCTCCAAATGAAAAGTGGCCAACTTAATCGCCTCTACCTTTGATATCTGGTTAAGGTAGAAATAGGTGCATATATTCTCCACCCATGCCCTCACAGTGCATTTAGAGGACCCATCAAATGTAGGGAGGTACAATCTTCTGACCATGTGCTGCAAGTGTGAGCTCTGCCATGATGAGTTGCATGTTCCCTTGCCTCAGTTGTTGTGTTTGAGCTAGCTAAAATATCTGAAATTAATCACTTCATGGAACTCCACCCCCATGGACTTCCACTCTCAAAATTAACCCCTAATAGGAATCTCCCTAGCATCAGGTTGTTCCCTACTCCTAGGAGCCAAAAATGTAGACATGGTGGATCTAGTTTCTCCATGGTGGATAAGGGTGTTGTTCTAGCTTAGTATGGTGAGATGCTCCTGAACTCTCACCTCCCATAAACTCCCTGTGGGTTTTCCTCATGTTTTGTTTCCTCAATTCATCCATCACCTCCATTATCCCTCTCATAACATCATTCTTCCCTTTCAACAAATCATTCAAGGCACTCAAGATTCTCTTGAATGTTGTGGCCATATCATCCTTGCTACTATCTACCATTTCTATTGTGTTTACTCCTTGCTCTAGAGCCTTCAAAGCTATTGTAATTTTTAGCTCCCAGTCTCTATTCTTGTAAATGTACCTTCTATAAGTGATGTTCTACTTCCTCCCATAGTTGGCTAGATCACAGCGTCGATACCACTATAATATTCCTATTAGGAAAAAATAGTGATAATCAAAGAAAATACACACATGAAACACACAAATCTAGAACATGCATAAACAACACCCATTAACACCATAAATTGTCCCAAGCTGAGCCATTTTATTGATTTAACAAGTGGGAGTACAAATATAAATGGAGTGGATGATCTTGGGTTTGGTACAGCAAGCAAGGAAGGAACCCAGGTGAAAATAAGTTTCCCAAGTGCTAGAAATAGCTCTACTCCACAAAGTTTTCCCAACTAGGAAAAAGTGTTGCAACTGCTAAAGAAAGAACATTCGATTTAGCTCCCCCACCCCCCAAAAAAAAATGTACAAAATTAGCCAATTTAACCACAAGATCCGTGCCCATAATCCACAAAAACCCAGCAAGGAATCCTCCAACAACCCAACTCCAAAAATAACCACAAATTAGTGAAAATTACCTAGGTTTCCTAGCCACATGCACTACTAGAAAAATGGTTGAAGATGCACCACAATTCCTCCAGAAAACTCCCACCAATTCTCCTGGAATTTACCTTCAAGTCTCCTCCCTTGAAGCTTCAGTAAACCCCACAATCAATCCTCACTCCTCCCACTTTTATACAAGCTGCCAGAGAGGCCTATAGAGGCCCTAAAAAGGCATAAATTCCTCCTTAAAACCCTTCATTGAATCTGACCTACAAACCACCCAAATATTTGTCAAATGTATGAAATATTTGTCCCTCAAAAGCTCAGTAACATGCATGCACAAGAGTTTCCTTCGCAAAACTTTTGCCCCTCCTCTTCTGCACCCATTTTGCCTGTCAAATGGGACAAGTAATCCATAAATTAACTCCAAAACATCACTACAAATGGTAGAATATGAATCCTCTTTAGCAGTAATCGAAGTCCATTGTAGAAGGATGTGAGATTCCCACCCAGAAATCTCATGTGCTAAATAGCACGAGTAAACACGGCTAAGCAGCACAAGCGTACAAGAGTTCAGTTATCAATTTGTCAAAAAAATCCCAAAATGAGGTTTTCTCCTCCTATTTATCCTTGAGCCTCTTCTCACTCCATGTGGGTTCCACAACTTGTCCCCCTTTCTTCTCTCCTTCCTCACAAGTGTGAATTTCTTAAAGGGCTGTGAATTCCCTCTTAGAGTGGCCCCCACATTCCACCTACCTTTTTATTTTCCTCCTCTTTTCTAAGTTTGAACCCCTGCTTTCTAGAAAAATTCAATTGGGGTCCTCTCAACCCACTTTTCCTAAGTCAAGTATGCCAAAATATCAAAATTGTGCAAATTTCTAAGTAGGAATATCACAACTACATGTGTATGGGATTTGTTATTTCTTTTCCACACCCTAGTATTAATAGTATCCCTTCATGATTATTACCCCTCTATTTCTAACATGTGACTATTCACATGAGAAATTGACTTGAATGTAATGGATGGATTCCTATACCATGCAGTACCAAGATTGTGTAAGAATTAGTTACTAAAAATGTTTCAAGTCAAACCACTAGTTTTACATTCTTCTTTTGATATTTTTGTCTCTCTTTCAAGTCCAAATGTATCATGTGGAGCTTGTGCAACTTTGACTATTATGAAAAAAGTGTTGTGCATGCAAAAGGCTTAAAACAACAACAAAAAATGCATTTAAGAAAACAAAAGTTATGTTAACACACTAACAAGTTAATCTTCATGTGAATGAAACCTAAAAGCATAAAATAAAAACTACTCAAAAGCAAAGGAAGAAATTTACTCTAAGAAAACATGATTTACTAAAATAAAGATTGAAATCTAGAATAAAAATCAAAACTTAAAATTGAAGCAAGAAAGAAAAGCTCAAATGGAACTACTATGTAGAAACTTGCCACTTGTAGCCTCTACAACAACAATGGAAAAAAAATTCGACACTATCCAAATTTTGGGTCTCTCTTTGCTTTTCAAGGATCCAATGGTTATGACTATGTCTTCGATGGATCAAATGTGTCATGACCAAGCTCCCATCAAATCCTATGGTTAATCATAAATCACAAGGCACATTGCACACAATCATCATTTTCTTCACCTCCACTCTCATTTTATTGAGTGCACTAGGGTTTGTGAATTTGTTGCTTCCGCGGTGCATCCTCAAGCTTCATACTTTCTATGTCATACTATGCAAATGATGGACATGCATTCTGAGTTGTTTCCCATATTTCATATTTCACCTTCAATTCCCACTCTCCGATCTAAAACATCAAGCTTGAGTTTTCAATAGCATCTCATGTCTTTCCTAGTCACTTTATTGCATCATCATGTTAGGAATTCCACTGTGTTTTAATGTCATTCTCAGTCATATGCTTAAGTGTTGAATTGGTTGGAGGGGAGGGTTACTGCATTCAAGGTTGAATCGTCAAAATGGATATATTAAATTTCATAGCAAAATATCCTTATCTTGTGTATTCAAGGAATCTCTTAAAGGTGTTTCACAAATGCATCATTGTATTGTTCATATAAGGAATTTTCTTTAGCTAAATTTTTGGGTGGAAGAATGCAATGTAGGAATGCACTAAGACAAAGAGGTATCATAGTGCAATCCCATGAAGCATTAATGTGAGAGTAATTTATGGAGCTTATATTGAGATACCAAGAAGAAAATGCGTCAATATTTGCTAAGGCTACACAAGCGATGAAGAGTATGTGGAAACACATGCTCGGAAGATTATTTTGGCAACTGTTGGCAATAAAGGCTTGTGTTTTGCACATTAAATATTATGCTCATAAAATGTTCTAAGTGTTGGAATTCATCATGGGATTGGTTGGATCATGATCCAGGTGGATATTGGTGGCCACCCACCAATTCCACTTGGATCCCCACCATTGTTTCTTCCAGTTTTTTCACTTTCCTTAATTGTAGCACAGTTTACTATTTTTAGTAGTTTTTCTGGTCCTAAACTTCTGGATCCATTTTGAGGCCCTAAACGACGTTTTTTTGGCAATCTACCGCCAGCTATTTTCTATCTAATATCATATTTTCCTTCGTATTCCTCGGAGAGATCTTTCCAATGGGTTATGATGCACATCAAATGGAAATAATATGACCAAGACGCGACCCTGGGAAGTTGGTTGTCCAACTCACCCCAACGGGGCCCATAAACTCTTGGTGTTACATCTCCTTAGGTTAGGGTTTGGTTTTTTAGGGTTTTCTCTTATTGTTCAATAATAAAAAGGCCCTTGAGCCTCATTATAATGCAGTTCAAAGGCGTGTAGCCACCACATCTCTTCTCAGAGATAAGCTACCATCACCCGAGCTAGTCTTATTTCCATTTTGTTTGTAAGCATATTTCAATGTTTGATATTAATGAAATGAAGTGTTATTTCTACTGCATCTTTGTATTTCTGGTTATAAATATAATTTGGTGTGTTCCTGTTTCTCTGTTTTTCTTTGCATGTCCCCAACGAGGTCAAGATATAAGGAGTTAGGGCTTGAACTGGTCGAACCTTTGCAAGACCAGCGTCGCAAATCCTGACGGCCTCCAATGGCAGATGAAAAGAAATACAAGGAGGCAGGAGATCCTATCAAAATCTTGCTCGAGGAAGCCCTCAAGCGACAAAGGAACGTGATGATGGACAACTTTGCCTAGATCCTTCAACGGCTACCCAGGGGTGACGCATCTACTTTCGGCAGCTACTTTAGAAGTGCCACACCCTTTAAGGTACAAGTTAACCTTGACATTCCCATATTTGAGGTTCGAATAGATGCAGACGTTGTAGATAAATGGTTAAATTTGCTAGAACAATATGTTTCAGTTCATGATTTTTCCAACAGGGAAAAGATCACCTTTGCACTTCTCAAAGCAGCCCCCCACGTCAAGGACTGGTGGGAAACCTACTGTGAGAAGAAGGATGAAAGTACAAACTCTCTTTGCAGCCACACCCACTTGGAACTCGTTTCAAGATGCCATCAAGGAGAAGTACTACCCTGTCAGGAGCTATGAGAATAAATACATAAAGTGGAGAATGCTACGACAGGGAAGGGACCAAGCTATGCCGAAGTTTACCAATGTTTTTCATACCCTTCGCACGAAGTTGGGTATCAAGGATTCTGAGAAGTATTTGGTTCTCAAGTACATCGGCTTCCTACATAGGTACATCTAGGATGATCTGAAAATGAGATCTAAGACAATTAATAAGGTATTACAGACTTATGTGCATGGATTATTCTATGTCATTATATGCAATGGATTGATAAGATTGTGAAATGCACAGACTGTGAAACAGTAAAAAAACATAATAGATAACACATGACACAGCAAATTTAATAAGGAGTTCACCCAATACTCCTAGGCTACATCTCCTAGTCAAGCCTTCAGTGGTGGCCTCTCTATTATGTCTTCAAGTAGAGTTTTGTTTACAACAGTGAGCTCAATTTGAGCCTCACACACAAATAGATTACAATAACAAGAGCTTCACTTAAATCCCTCAATCTTCCTCCGAGTACACAGACTCCCACACAACTCTCAATATGCTCTAAGCATTGTCTCGCATTTTCTTGCAACACTGCCTTTCTATTTTCTCTTTGTCTGTGGATTTTAAAGCCATTATGGGCTGCCTTTTCGTTTCGCATCCTCGGCTCTCATTCTCCCCAACCTCTGAATGCTTAGAATTCCTCTGCCAACATTTATCAATCATTGTTTAACGTATGGAGGGGAGGTGGCCACCTATCCATAACGCCAGAGTGCCCGGGTCTCTGAAATTATTAAGATAGTCGCGCTCTGTTAAAACATAGGGAAATGTATTTGAAATGGAGAAATCCACCAAAAAATCATATATCAAAATTTAAAAGTCCTTAAATGTGTTTCATTTCTCTATCGGGTCCGTTCATAGATCGGCAATCGAATATAGGAACGCTCCACCTTTGTGTATTTCATTTAATACAAAACTACACTAAAATGTTGTAAATCCCTGCATTCCGGACTTGAAATATTGTTTAATATTGTTGATAAACCCTTTCTGGTCAGCAACATCGCATCGGCACTTTTCCCTTTGGTTTTTCGTTTGTTCACGGAAATGTGATTTACAAAGGAAAACATAGTTTTCCAGACTTCAACATATATGCAATCCTGCCTATTAGATTATTCGGTCCATAATATCGTTCCCCTTATGGGTATCGGCCCCACTCCATTGCATAGTTCTGATGCGATGCAGCAATGCGATATATCGCAATAACCCTTGGGCCATTATAAAGCGCTCCTCTGTATACTTCGACAACGATCCACCAATTTAATATGGGCCGTCGATCTGCGTGCTTGATCAACAGTCAAGATTCACTCCACCATTCCCTCATCGCAATATATATATATATATATATATATATATATATATATATTTATATATATATATATATATATATATATATATATATATATATATATATATATATATATGCATCGATCCCCACTGATAGTCTCCGCCGATCGCAGTCACAACTCTTATGTGGGCTTTGACGATAGTGCTGATTGTGATCCATTGCTCGCAGTCGCAAGACTCATGTGGATCCCACCGATCTCTGCCGAAGTTCATCGCCGATTGCGATTATCGATCCAATCTGGATTTTTGATCGGCCAGATCGGACGGTTACTATGCATCACTTATTCCACCTGTCTTTTTATTGATTTCACGGGTTTTGGGCCTCCCGATAGTGTTTTCTCCATTCTGAAGGTTTTCTCTGCCATGCTAAAAGAATCCCTTTTTTGTTGTTTTCGATCCTTTAAGGGATTTTTTGCTTTGGCATGATTTTTTTTAATAGATTCATGAAGACTTAAAGGGAATTCTTGGATCCTTTTGGATCATAGGATGAGATGGAATTCCTGGACATCTCCTCGCTCGGCACGGCATACCGATATGCGGTCAAGATCGAGAAAAAGTTTAAACAGAAGAAGCGAGACTTTGGATCTATGAATCCAAAGCAAGGGAAAGGTGCCCCCAAACCGCAAAACAAAGGAAAAAGCCAAGGCAGGGTGGCCTAGCACAACCCACCAAAGCTGCAAGCAAAGGACAATTCCGCGAAGCCGAAGAAGGACACGGGAAAGTGGTGTGAGTTCCATAAGAGCTCCACTCACAACACAAGTGAGTGTCGGGCCAACTAGTCACTCATGGCCAAGCTAAAGGATTCGGAATCAGATGCATGTTATGACTATGAGTCAGAACCCGACAAGGGGAATGACAAATGGAAGCAAATTATTGATGCGGAGCCCAACGCCATCGTTGCCACCACAAAGATCCAGAAGGAGGAACTTGAAGATCTAGAGGAGGAGGAGCGCCTCTTCCACTCCTAGATGTGGGTAAAGGATTCCCCACTACAGTTTATTATTGACAGCGGGAGCCAAAAGAACCTCATTTCGACAGAGGCAGTGAAGTGGTGGGGCTTCCTGACCACATCACATCCATAACCATACACCATTAAGTGGCTTCACCAAGGACAGAATCTTCACGTGAGGCAGCAATGTCGCCTTCCATACAACATCAAGCCCTTCACGGATGAGGTATTATGTGACGTTTCTCCCCTTGATGTTTCTGATGTATTATTAGGCCAACCATACTTATGGAAGTGACATGTTGTGTAGGAGTCAAGGCCTCATGTTATTATTGTTACTTTGGGAAACAAGTTGTATAGGATACCGGAGGTAGCACCGCCTACTGCCATCTCTTTGGTTACTGCAAAACAATGCAGTAAGCTCATTTCCAAAACTGGGAAATTTGTTTTCCTGATGATACGCCCTCAAGGAAAGAAGAAGATGGTGGCCACGACCTCCAAACAAGGCCCCTCTACACAGTAACAACAAATGGACAAGGTCGTGGAGGAGTACGAGGACATGTTCACCTCCCCACAGGGTGCCTCTGCACTGTCAAGTCAGGCACTCCATCGATCTGATCCCAGGTGTGTCACTACCCAATGCACCAATCTATCGGCGCTCCATTCTAGAGAACGATGAAATCAAGAGGCAAATTCAGGAGCTGCTGCAAAAAGGTCACATCCATCCGATTTCATCACCCTATGGGAGCCCGATCATGTTGATACCAAAGAAGGATGGGACTTGGAGACTCTGTATTGACTATCGGGCATTGAACAAGATCATTATCCGAAATAGGTACCCAATCCCACAGTTTGATGACCTTCTGGACCAACTGAAGGGGGCAAAATATTTCAACAAGATTGACCTAAAGTCTGGCTATCACCAGGTACCAATCGAACCCTCTAATGTGTGGAAGACTGCATTCAAATCCAAGGAGCCCTTTCCGAATGGTTGGTTATGCCTTTTGGGTTGACGAGTGCTCCTGCAACCTTCATGAGGCTGATGGATGACATTTTGAAGCCATTCACCAACTCATTTTTAGTGGTATACTTGGATTATATCTTGATCTTCAGCCAAAGTTGGGAAGAGCACCTCCACCACATCTGACAGGTTCTCCAAACACTACGGCAACACAAGTTGTGTGCCAATTTGGAGAAATGCACTTTTGGCATGACCCGGGTTCAGTATTTGGGATACATTATGGATGAACAAGGGGTGCATGTGGATCCAGCCAAGATCCAATTCATTCGAGATTGGCCAGCCCCAACCACTCTGATAGAGCTTCGTAGCTTTCTGGGTCTTGTCAATTTCTACTGTAGGTTCATGTTGGGATTCTCTCATATCACTTGGCCCTTGAGTGAAGTCACCAAGGGAGGAGTGAAAGCAAAAAAAATTTGGCCTGAATCTCAATAGAAGGAATTCGTAGAGTTGAAACATCACCTATACTCTGCACCAGTGTTCACTTTACCAGACTTGCAACAACCATTTGAGATTGAAACAGATGCCTCTAACTATGCTATTGGAGTGGTCCTTACTCAAAAGGGGCATCCAGTGGCATATCACAGTGAGACACTTTCGAAAACAGTCTGGAAGTATCCCACTTATGACAAAGAGATGTATTCCATTGTTCAGGCTTGCCGATAATGGAAGCATTACATTTTGGGGAAGGAAATGGTCATCCACACAAACCACTGACCCCTGCAGTTCATATAGATGCAAGGGAAGTTGCAAAATGATCGCCATCAAAAGTGGTACACATACCTGCAACAATTCCATTTGAATATCAAGTATAAGAAGGGTAGCACCAATAATGTTGTAGACTGCCTCATCTGACCACCGATCATGGCGTTAACCACCGTGCTCAACTCTTGTGGGCACAAGACTTCTGAATGGCCACTTCTCTACAAAAGCAACCCAGATTTCAGCGACACATACCAGATGCTCTTGGAGGGTCAGCAAGTTCCATATTTTCACCTCCAGGATGCCCTACTATGCCACTTAGGACACCTTTGTGATCCTTCAAGAGAGTGAGCCAAGATGATTCGAGAAACGCACTAGAGTTGGGCCACTAGGAATTTCAGGGTCGAGAAAATAGTGGCAATACTGCAGAAGTATTTCTACTAACCGAATCTTCGACAAGATGTTGGGAAGTACATCAGATCCTGCACTGCCTGCACCATTACCAAACTGACCATCAAGAAGCAAGGCCTCTATACTTCGTTTCCTACCCTATTCGATATTGGGAATCCATCTCCATGGATTACATGTCAGGCCTTCCTTCTACTAAGCATGGCAACGACTGTTTTTTTGTGGTCGTCGAAAGATTCTCAAAGATGGCCATTTTGGTGGCCTGCAAGAAGAATATCACAGCAAAATCTAATGCTAAACTCTTCTTTGAACGAGTGTGGGTACATTTTTGGATCCCACAGTCTATCATCTCATATCAGGATAGTAGGTTCCTCAGTACATTTTGGTCCAGTCTCTGGTCGATGCTGGACACCAAGCTCACTAAGTCCACAGCATTCCATCCCCAAACTGATGGCCAGACAAAGGTCGTCAACAGGATGATCGTGCACATTCTGCATATGTACAACTCAAAGAATCCACACACATGGGATGAGAGCCTTCCCTATGTCTAGCACAGTGATATTCGCACTCTCCACAGCTTGACTGGCCATAGCCCTTTTCAGGTGTGCTTGGGATTCCAGCCACTATGTCCCATTGATGTGGCCATACCATTTGCACCTACTCAGGTAGATTCGGATCATGTCTAGTCAAAAGTCGATAAGGCAAACAAATTCATTGAGCACATCCAACATATCCACTAGTAGGTCCATGACAACTTGGAGAAATCAAATGCCAAGTACAAGTAGCGACATGATCAACATTGGGTGCCACACAAGTTTCAGGTGGGCGACAAAGTATAGTTGCATTTGTAGAAGGAATGCCTTACCGAAGCCTATCGTAAACTCAAACCACTCCAATATGGTCCTTACACCATTACCAAGGCTGTGAGCGACAATGCATTTGAGCTCAGCATTCCCCCATTCCTTGGCCTCCACCCAGTGTTCAATGTGGACCGCCTTCGACCATACTTCCCACCCTTGTTGGACACATCAAATATTGCAGAACAACTCACACCTACAGAGTCAGATCTAGATTGCATGGAGCAATCCACAACTGATCGGATCATGGACATGCATACCAAGAACACTTGCCAGCAAAAGATCCAACTGTATCGAGTTGTCAAAGCAAGCCAACTCCTTCAATAGGGCAAGTGGCTCACTAGGGACCAAGTTCAGCAGAAGTTTCCTCATCTCATGGAAGAACTCAACACAATGGGGACCACTGCTTCCTAAGAGGGGAGGAATGATCCAGGTGGATATTGGTGGCCACTCACCAATTCCACTTAGACCTCCACCATTGTTTCTTCCAGTTTTTTAGTTTCCTTAATTGTAGCACAATTTACTATTTTTAGCATTTTTTCGGGTCCTAAACTTCCGGAGCCGTTTTGAGGCCCTAAATGACATTTTTTTAGCAATCTACCGTCAACGATATTTTATCTAAAATCATCATTTTCATCGTAGTCCTCAAAGAGATCTTTCCAACGGGTTATGATGTGCATCAAACAGAGATAATATGACCAAGTCGCAACCCCGGGAGGTTGGCTATCCAACTCACCCCAACAGGGCCCATAAACTCTTGGTGTTACATCTCCTCAGGTTAGGTTTTTGGTTGTTTAGGGTTTTCTCTTATTGTTCAATAATAAAAAGTCACTTGAGCCTCATTGTAACACAGTTTAGAGGCATGTATCTACCACATCTCTTCTCAGAGATAAGCTACCATCGCCCGAGCTAGTCTTATTTCCATTCTGTTTGTAAGCATATTTCAGTATTTGATATTAATGAAATGAAATGTTATTTCTACTACATCTTTGCATTTATGTTTATATCTGTAATTTTTTGTGTTCCTATTTAAATCTGGATAATATCATCTCTAAGAAAAGGTGCACTTAACGTTTACAAGCCTAGAACACTTCCTATCCCTAGCGCAAGCACAATTCATAGAGATAATATAGCTATGAGGCTTCTCGCACATCCTTGTGTTAGGTCACATCTCGAAGTGCAAGCATGTCACACTTGTAAGCCTCTTTCTTTCATGCTTTGAGTTTTCTATTTATGCTTGGTCGATTTTGTTCTCCAAGTTTGTATGCATGTGTCCCTTCAAATTCTACAACTCTTTGTATTCTCAAAATGCATACATGTAGGATTGAATGGAGAAATTTCATTTTAATTTGTTTGCTTGTGTTCTCTCTCAATCTCTATCCTTTCCATACATAGTCAGATTTTGAATTCGTTTTGGTGCAGATGAATGGGAGAGGGACATGGAATTGAAACTGTGCAGAGCACAGCTCAAGACAGGATGCGAGGCTCCAGAGCACTGTTGAGAAAAACAGTGCACATGTCACTGGGAGGTAGATTTGCACCATCTGGGACAGCAGTGAAAACTGTGGGGAAAATATCCCGTTGGGAGGAAAAATTGTGCAGTTTTGGGGAGGAAGATCAGGCAGGGTGTCAGGGAACTATTGGGCCAATCTGCGCAATTTTCAAGGGGAGTAATGGGAAGGTCATCCAGTTGGGATCTTCATATTTTATCTGGGGAAGACAAAGCATGTAGCAGGAGGCACTGAAAGAAAAATTTGCACTGTTTTCCAGAGGTGGCCAGGATCAGGCTACAAAAGTCGCTAGTCAAAATTACGCAATTTTGGGAGACATTCTGGGATAGGAAGCAGGGGATCCTGGACATAACTGCACAATTTCTGGGTTGATTGCAGAGTGAGAAAGAAGGGTAGGTAACAAACAAATTTTCACAATTTTCTAAGGGAGAACAGAGCAAGCCAACAGGGAAGCCTGCCTGTGAGATCTATACAATTTCCCGAGATAGTGTAGTGGCAGGTAGCAGAGGCATGTCCCACATGTCTGCGTAGTTTATACATGTAGTGGAAGGAAGTTAGGCTAGACAAGTTCTACGTAGTTTTAGAGATCAATGCAGCCCTAGGTCCCAGCTCAAGTCAGTTTTTTTTTGGTTGACCAAAGGGAGGCTTGATGGGTGACCTTGCAAGAAGCGCAGGCTGGATCAGGTTCTGGGACAACTTCTGCACAGTTCTGGGAGACATTCAACTAACTCATTTCCAAAATTGCACAGTGTAGACTGCCCAGATGACAACCTCAACTTCTGCACAGTTATGGGCCGCAATTTTGGGCAGCAGTACAAGGTCACTGAGATCGAGGTCTGGTTTAAGGAGGGTTGTTCAGTCGACAGATTTTCAAGAAAAATGACTAAGTGTGAAAGAAAGTGGACTTGTGCATACATGACATTATGATCACACACTTAGCACGACTCAACAATAAGACACCTCAAAGCAACAAGACAATCATGTGCTCAATGAGATTGACTCAAAGGTTACGAGTGACAAGTGTGACACTTCAAATATGTCTTCGAACGACTGTGACAACACTTGCGCGAAAGCGCATGCAACTTTGTGTGTGAGTGCGACCGATGTTGACAAAGTGAAAACAACTCATGCACACAAAGATAAACCTTCAAAATTTTGAGAACAAATTCGCAAGCGTGATATAGCAATCAACATGTCAAAGATGACAGTTGGTCAAACAAGCGAAAAGGAAGTAAGACACGTAGAGGAACCACATGAAATGAATTTTTGCTTGACAACATGCATGTTATTGAAGATAGAATGATATGACAATGACAAGCATTCATTCAAGCTAGACTAAGAGATGTACTTCAAAAGATATTCTTTACTTACCATACTTACCCTCAAGGTGATATGCATCTGTCGGAGTTCACATGAGGTCCCTTTGAGGGGGAAACCTCCTTTACATTACACAAATGAATAGTTCTTGGATGACACAAATGATAAGACCTCCTTTCTATATATAGGAATCTAAGGGGTCATAATATAATCAGAGCTGACATAACAATAATAATGTAAGGGCACAATAATAACAATAGTGGGCTTCTATG
>APFE030133737.1:0-30472 GCA_000404065.3 Pinus taeda
CAAAAATGTTATCATTAGAAGAGATGTAAAGTTTGATGAAAATATATCGGCCTACGAGCCTAGTTTGGCGAATGTGACACCTCTCTATATCTCTTCTACTTTTGAACATATTTCTTCTTCAAATGATGAAAGTGAGGATGACAATCCTTCCACACCTTCTCAGGATCCTCCTTTAGCTCCTTCACTTCCAAAATGGGTCCGTGCTACTCGGGATGCAGTAGGTGATCTTGCCGGTGATCCTACAGATCAACGTCGTACACGTTTTTAGTTCAAAAGAGCCTCTTCTTTACTGGCTCAAGTCTCAGCAAATTATGATCCTGACACCTTTGCAGAAGCTTCAGGCCATCCAGATTCGGACGCAGCTATGAATGAATAGTATTGTTCATTATTGGCAAATGATATGTGGGATCTTGTTCCTCTACCAAAGGGACGAAAACTTGTTAGATGCAAATGGGTTTACAAAACCAAGTATGGACTAGATGGGAAAGTTGATAAACATAAAGCTTGTCTTGTTGCTAAGGGCTTTTCACAAGTTGAAGGCATTGACTATACTGAAACCTTCTCCCCTGTTTCCAAAATGATCTTTGTCTGCCTTGTTCTTTCCCTTGCTGCCTCTTTCAAATGGGAAGTCCATCAGATGGATGTTAAATCCGCCTTCTTGCATGGGGACTTGCATGAAGAAATCTATATGGAACAACCTGTTGGGTTCATACAAATAGACTCCAATCTTGTATGTCGGCTTAAGAAATCCCTTTATGGTCTCAAGCAAGCTCCTCAGGCTTGGTATGCCAAAATGGATAGCTTTCTTTTAGAATCTGGCTTTTCTAGGTGTCATTCTGACAATACTGTCTACACCAAGGAAGTGAGCAAGTCTCTTATCATTCTTGTTCTTTATGTTGATGATCTTATCCTCACTGGTCGTGATCCCAACCTTATCAACCATGTGAAGTCCAGCCTTAAAAAGAATTTTGAAATGACAGACTTAGGACACTTACATTATTTTCTCGATCTCCAAGTCTTGCAATCCAAGGAAGGTATTTCCCTCTCCCAATCCAAGTATGCATGTGATCTTCTACGGCATTTTCACATGGAAGATTGTAAGCCAGCTCCTTCTCCCTTTTAGTTTGGAGTCAAACTTTTAGTCACTTGTACTTTCCCAGAAGTTGATGCTACCTTATACCGTCAACTTGTAGGGAAAATTTTGTATCTAACCCATACACATCCTGACCTTTCCTTTGTTGTTGGCCTTGTTTCTCGGTTTATGCAAACCCCACGTGAAAGTCATGGGAAAGCAGCTAAAAGAATACTTTGTTATGTTTGAGGTACAGTTCAGTTTGGAATTCATTACAGTGCCGAAGCATCTCCTCTATTGGTTGGTTTCACTGATTCCAACTGGGTTGGTGACCCTGATGATCGGAAGTCTACTGCTAGTTATGTGTTCACTCTTGGTTCAGGACCTATTACATGGGCTTGCAAGAAAGAAGGTGCCATTTCTCTTTCTTCAGTAGAAGCATAATATCGTGGTGCCATAGGAGCTATTAAGGAAGCCTTGTGGCTTCGTCAAATCCTATCAGAGTTTGGCTTTCAACAGCAGCATCTGACTACACTTTGGTGTGACAATCAAAGTGCCATTCAACTATGCAAATATCTAATCCAACATCAGCGTAGCAAACACATTGAACTACACATGCACTTCATCAGAAAGCTCATTCATGACCATGTTCTTGAAGTGCAATATTTTTCAACAGATGATCAAGTTGCAGACATCTTTACAAAGGCTCTCACAGAGGCGAAGTTCACTAAACTTCGATATATGCTTGGAGTTCAGGAAGTTGTCACTAAGGGGGGATAGGCTCTAGTGCCTCCTTCCTTCTCCTATTGTGTCATATTTGTAAATCCTTCAATCCTATCCCAAGTTGTTCTTAAGGGGGGATGTTAGGATATTCCGACACATAGGAAATAGTTAAGTATAACTTGGTCTAGTATAGAGTTAGGTAAAGTGTGTTTCTTTACTATGTACATTTGTAACTTACAATTCGACGGTCACGATATGTAGTGATCTGACGGTTCATTCTCTTCTTGGTATTACCGACACTTGATCCATGACATAACACCCGATTGGTCCATGATTTCTATTTAAATCGCATTGAGGGTCATTTGTAGGTTAACTGTTAACAAGAAAAGCTTATGTAAATTTCATTCTTTTATTAATAAATTCCCTGAAGTGACCGCGTTGGCTTAGGCCGTGGACTGTTTTCCTCTTTGAGGGTTTTAACCACGTCAAAAATACTGGTGTATTGATCTGTGATCTATTTGTGAGCGGTGTCCTATGGTGTTCTGTCTGAGGAACTTATCCTGTAAATTCCTACATTCCTCACCATGATAATTATCATCGTCAACATTATCATCATTTTATTGAGCTCCCATTTGAGTTCTTCACTTTGTTTGGGTATTTCACACAATTTAGAGAAGGAATTCTATTTCTGAAGCATCAAGGATATCAAAGGACCCATCCCATGGAGGGGGAATTACAAAACCATCTTTAGATCTCCATCACCAGGCATTATCAATAAAGATTTATTCATTCAAATTATCTTTCCAATTGGGTTATTAATTTGGATACATTACTTTGTTGTTATTTGTTTTAGATTTTGTTTTCTTTACTGTATATTTTCCATTTGTATTGCAGATATAGAACTATAGTATCCATCAAATTGTTGTTAGGGTCACTTGTCACCTAGTGACTTAAGTGAGGATTTTTGGTACACCTTCCAGGAATTTTCATACTAATAATATATCTTTTACATTGGAACCCTAACTCATTAGGGTTTGATGTAATGTGTTTGCAAGACCCTTACATTTTCTTAGAATTGATTTACTTGGTATGTATGTGTCTAACTCTTATTTGATGTTGTTACAAAGTTGGGTTTGGCTAACACATGATATGAAATCTATCTCCATGATAATGAAATCTAAGCATGTATAGATATGTTCTTTTGCTTGAAACCCTATCTTGGTCTAGGAGAAATGTATTAATGTTGTTGGAAATATGATATGATTATTTATGGTTATGAATTCCTAGATATGTGTGCTGACCTAGTCATTGATGGTCATGAGTCCTAGGATTTAATGGAAGTCCTCGTATTAGATTCTCTGACAATGAAATATGGAAATCTAGGGTGTTGTAGCTAAACCCTAGTGAAGTAAAATTGTTTAGTATGTGTGATATAACAATCTAAATCAGTTAAGGAATTGTTGGAAATGAAAATATAGCATTTTGCAATTAAATCCTAGTAGTGACATTATCTAGTGTGTAATATACAAAATATGAGATATATGTATTTAACGATTGTTGAGATTGTGGAAATGGAATTCTAAGGTTTTGGAATTAAGCCTTAGTCAAAGGAAAATCTTTGGAATATGATGATTTGAGATTTGCGAAGAAATTGTTGAAATTTGAATTTTTCATTGAGTTTGATGATTGATCGGAAATATAGGGTTTGAAATCTAATCCTAGTAGTAGTTGGTCATGTTAGTGAATGATTCATGGTTTATTGAAAATCTATGGTTTGGAACTAACCCTAGTGAAAGATGGTCAAGTTAACTACTATGGTGTGATTGAATTTAATTGATTCTGTATGAAATCTAGGTTTTATATGAATCCCTGGTGATAAGTCTAAAATATGTATTTTGGAATGTTGTTATATGCTTTGTAGATCTATATGTATTTTGAATTGTTTCTAGGGTTTTCTATATGTTGCAGTAAGTTATGTCATAGCTTTGGAAGACACATTAAAACCCTAAATGGAATCAATATTGTTATGAAGTAGTCTAGGGTGTATAATTTCCCTAATAAGATGTTGAAGAGTATATGTCTCATGTTTGTAATTGAGATGAAATGCTTCCGTGCTTTTGATATGGCTAACATCATGCTTCTGTAGATTTGGTTGTACTTTCTACTGAAGTTGTGGAGGTACACAATCTTCAACTTGGTGAAGATGCTCATTGATGTGATAACCATGATGTGGATAACTCTAATAAAATGGTTGGAAGCCACGAAATATTCTTAGATGTTGAAAATAAGAAGTTGATCTTCTGGAGGAAGAATGAATAGAAGAGATCTCCATAATATTAAGAGGGGGTCTAGATAACGATGTGATTCCTAATTGGGAGGGAGGGCATAGCTTGGTATTAATTGAAGAATGAATTTCAGAGGATATGTTGTTGCATGAGAAGTAGGAAGGAAAGCATATGATCGAGGAATCTTTTGTCAAATATTCGGTTGATCATCCTATTATGGAAAGTTGAGAAGCAACATCTGTAATCTTTAAGACCCGGAAGGTTTTTATTTGATCATGTACATGTGAAAGTATGTTATTGATTGGTGTTTTGCTTTTACATCTGAATCTCTCAAAGGCTTTGATAGAATGTTTGTTACCAATCAATTTGATTGAGAGAGATTGGACATTATTTATCTGTTGGTTCAAAGCTGTTGAGTCTTTTCGAGTGAAGAATTTCTTGGGGAAACACCTGGTTGACAGTTTGTGTTGATGTCTGAGTCCTCGAAGTTGGAATGGTTGTGTTAATTATTTAGCTATGTTTTGGATACACACCTAGATTTTTGTATTGGTGGTTAGCTAGTAAGCCTGATGGTTCATAGAGGGGTTGAAATATTGATTCCAGCTTAGTCCCACTTGGATAGATTTCCCTGGTTAGGAATCTAGTCCATGGCATTGCGGTGCCTAAATTGTTGAGTGAATGGTTGGATACATTGTCGTGGTCTAAAATGTAGTATGTGGCATTACGATGCCTAAATTTCTTCATGGTTCATATAGTTTGAGATCTTCCATTATATATGTATATTATGAATACCTCCCTAGTTAAGAGGGAGTGTTGGAAAAAGCAACTATGTTCTGTCTACAATAATGTACTTGAGTCATTATGTAATATACTTATCAAAATAATAAAGTTAAGAATTTTATTATTATTATTGTGACTTATTAAAGCATTGGTTTCATGCTCCGATCACAATATTTTAGGTCAAATTCCCCATTTAGCACTTCTATCATTTATTTAGAGTCTATAGGATTATTATACATTTAAAGAGGCCCTTCTTGGGAATTTGAATCATGTAAAAAGGTTTAATATTGAGCCAAATATGAATTATGGAACCTTCGCACCATGTCAGTCTAAGTGAATATCAAGTCAACCTAAGACCCTATTTGACCCCACAAGAAGCCTATAAATAGAAGGAGATCAAATTCATTTGGAGCATCACTTCTCATCAACTTTGAATTCTCTGGACTAAGAAGAAGTGCGAAGTGGGTAGCTAGGAAAGTCTACTTCCGGGAAGATGAAGTGAATTCTAGTTTTGGCGAGTCTGAGTCAAGGAAAATTGAAATTTTGGTGGTGGTCTCTCTGTGTTTCGTTCTCTAGATTTGGAGATAAAAGTCTTCCAAGTTGGACTGTTGCTGGAAGTTGTTAGCTACTACAAGTTTCTACATAGTTGAAGTTGTTGGGAAGAGGTAAATCTTCTAGAGGTTGACTTGGTGTGGAGGGAAGGTCTGGTCAAGGTCTAGGGTGAAGAGTCCCAAAGAATAATATTGAAAGGGAGAATTACTTTGACTTGATTTTCCCTTCCAGGGAGGTTTTATCCTCACATGTGCCTACATCTTGTGTTCATTGGTTGAAGTGTTGTTGCTTTTGTTAATTTCTTGATGAACTAAAGAAATAAGATATAAAGAATCATAATAATAAGAAACATCACAAGTAATTATCAAGATCAAGAAAATCTTTACTGCCTTTCTGATTTTCCAACAAAATTTTGACTCTCTATTATCCAAGTTCAGTCAGTCAAGCAAGGATAGAAGATACAGGTGCAGGTTGAGCTCAAGTTTGAGCAGAGCATATAATATTCATCTAGATTCTTTGATTAATGAAATACAAATAGTAAGGGGTTTTGAGAAATTTATTTCCCCTAGATAAATCTGTGTGTGTGTGTGATAAATATTGATGCATGTTAATGATTGGTGTTACTGATCGTGAATTTACTTCCGCATATGAGTATAATAGCTTGAAGTCTTGTAATTTATTAAATTTCATGAGCAGTTTTCAATCTAAACATTAATTTGGACATGGTACCAAATCTAAATTCACAGTAAAGAAGAGAATTCGAATTTCTCATTACAGGGGGTATGAATTTGAAGATCAGTGTTATAGGTTCTCTCCAGGACTGAGAAGATGGCTTTCAATGGACTCGGGCTTGAGTATTTTGTGGAAGGGACCAAAAATGGTGTGGCATGGAAGATTCAAATGGAGGAAATATTGAATGATAATGGGCTACTACAATACATCAAGACATATGTAGAAAAACCCCCAACATATGATTCCCAAGGTCTTGCTTAGTGGGATAAGGATGTGGCTAAAGTGAGGAGGATCGTATTGGAGGGGGCTTGAGATCATATTGTCTCAAATCTCCATTGGAAAGAGACTTTGTTCATGATGTGGAAAACACTAACTGAGTTTTCTGAGAACAATAGTTACCATAGGAAGCTAGCAATCAAGGACAAGCTTCAAAGTATTAAGATTCAAAGGAATGGAAAAATTCCATAGTACCTAAGCAAGTTTACACAGTGTTGTGATGAACTTGGTGGAGTTGTTATTAATGTCTTGGAAGAAGACCTGGTAGCTCTAACCTTCTTGGGCCTTCCCAATAGTTGGCATAGTTATCAAGATTATGTAAATGATAGAGAGAAACTACCAATCCAGGATTATGGTCTGATTTAGTGCAAGAATAAATAAGGCAGAGAAATAGAGACTATAATTCATCCAAGGTCAAGGATGAGGAGAAATGTGCCTTGGCTAGAAAGAAAAAGTAAGGGAAAATGAATAAATACCAATCCAAAGCAGAATCTGGTCAAGGTTGCAAGAAGAAATACTTATCCAAAATCAAGTGCTTTCACTCTCATGAACTCAGACACAATACCATGAAATGTCCACACAAGAATCCAAGAAAGAAGACTACAGGAGGAGCAATTAGTCAAGCCTTGGATTCACAGTTCTAACTTGATTTCCCCTCATTTCATGTATGGAAATCACAATGATGGTTAGTGCGTGATATCTCGACAACAGTGCCTCATTTCACATGAAAAGCAACAAATAATTTTTCAATGACTTAAAGGAGAAGGATCTCCAGATACACATCGAGATGGGAGATGATGGAAGGTATAACACGATGGAATTGGTATAGTTAATTTTAAGAGGGAGTCTGACTCCCCTCTCAGTCTCAATGACGTGATGTATTTATGGGGTTTGAAGAAGAATCTAGTTTCCTTCGTGGTGTTGGATGACCATGGCTATGATGTGATATTTAGTAAAAGGAAGGCTTTCTTGAGACATGTCAGCATGAAAAAAGTGAAGAAGATTGGGGTTCGAGTGAAGAAACTCTACAAATTAGATGTGGAATACTTTGCAACATTGAGCACAAAAGCAGAGAAGGTGCAAAGCCAAGATATCAGTGAATTATGACAAAGATGACTTGGCCATTTGCATCCTGGCACTTTGAACATCATGTAGAATATTTCTATAGGCCTTACCAATGGATCAATAGAGCATCGAGATACATGCAAGGGGTGTACATTGTGGAATTACACAAAATCCACCTTCAATGATTGAGATAGCACGGTGCACACAATCCTTGAATGGATCCACTCTAATGTATGCGGACATTTCTCAACGGATTCCATGACCAAGCATAGGTATTACATTATATTTGTGGATTATTTCTCACAGAAGTGTGGGATCTACTTCATGCAGAAGAAGGAACATAATTTCTCCAAATTTCTTGAGTTTGAAGCCCTTGTTGAGAAAGATACTAGTAGGAAAGTGAAAGCTCTCAATAGAGATAACGTGGTGAGTACATGTCGAATGAGTTTAAAAATTTATGTGCAAAGGAAGGCATGTGATGAGAGTTGAAAACACCTCATAACCCACAATAGAATGGGGTGGATGAGAGGAAGAAAAAATGTATTGTGGGAGAAGCATGGGCTACACTGCATGACCAAATCCTACCTCTACGCTTGTAGGATAAACCATGGAACACAATGGTCTATTTGTAGAACATGAGTCCTTGCAAGATTCTCTACTTGAGTACACTAGAGGAAGCCTTTTCAACGAAAAAAACAATTGTGTCACACTTGAAGATATTTGGATCATCAGTCAACTGTCATGTTTCCAAGGAAGAAAGGAAAAATCTAGAGTCGATAATAGAGCTGGGCATATTTTTGGGATACATTGATACACCTCACAACTATCGGGTGTACTTGCCATCTCTCAGGATGATAGTGATGAGAAGAGACATGAAGCTTGATGAGGAGAAGGAAACGAGGTGTTCTCTTGAGAGGGAGATTCAATTGCAACTTGATAAAGATATTTTGGCTCCAAAAGAAGAACTTTAGGAAGTTGTGGAGTAGCCATAAGTAGATGAGGAGAGAGTGGATACATCCACTCAATCAAAGACATCTAGAGAAAGCAGGAAGAAGACTAGGGAAGATGACATATTTTCGCTGAATGATAGAGAGAATGTGGGAGCACCCACATCACAGCGCAAGAAAAGGAGGTCACTGGATCGGTACACTAGATAGATGAGTGATCTATTTGAGACAGACCATCCTCATTTGAGGAAGCATACCAACAATGACTCTGGGTTGATGTTATGGTAGAGTATTATGATTCCATTTTCAGAAATAATGTTTGGGAAGTGGTCCCAAGAAAAGCAGACAAATAAGTGGTTGGTTCAATATGGTTTTACAAGGTAAATCATGTAGTTGATGAGAGAATAGAGAAATAAAAGGCCAAATTTGTGGCCAAGGGGTACTCTCAGGTGGAGGGAATTGACTATGAGGATACCTTTTATCTAATAGCAAGGTACTCATCCATTAGGTTAATTCTAGCAATGTCAGGGTAGATGGGGTGGATGATCCACCAAATGGATGTGAAGACAACATTCCTTAATGGGGTTATTGAGGAAGAGGTGTATATTGAGCAACCAAAGGCGTTTGAGACTTTCGACAAATATTTTCATGTGTGTAGACTCGAGCGAGCATTGTATGGACTTAAGCAAGCACCTCGTGCTTAGTATACTAAGATTGATAACTATCTAACCCATTTGGGATTCACCAAAAGTGAAGCAGATGCAAACCTTTATCACTTATGGTAGAAGGAAAATCATTGATTATTTTATTTATCTTGATGACTTGATCCTTACTAGTGATGAACATCTGATCAAATCTTGCAAGGAGCACCTTGTAACAGAGTTTGAGATGAAGGACATGGGACTCATGCATTATTTCCTTTGTTTGGAATTATGGCCCTTATGTTGAATTTTTTGTCTATCAAGGAAAGTATGCCAACAATATATTGAATAAGTTTCACATGGATAGCAACAAACCCATGGACACTTCTCTAGTAGTAACTGGAGGAAAGAGGATGCAACTTCAAGTGAGGAAGTGTAGGGCCACCATTTACAAGCAGCTTGTGGGTTCACTTATGTATTTGGTGAACACATGAAGAGACATGTGTTATGTAGTTAAACATCTTAGTCAAACCATGGTTAAGCCAACCAAATTGTATTGGAAGGAAAAATAGAATGTGTTGAGATACCTTAGAGGCACCAGTTTGGTCTTTGGTACAGATGAACAGAGGGAATGAAGCTGTAAGGCTTCAAAAATGTAGACTGGGTGAGGATTCCATCAAACAAGAAGAGAAATTTAGGAGGAATTTCCACTTTTTGGTTAGCAAAAATTTCTTTGTACAATAGGAAGCATAAGTATGTGGCACTCAACTAAGAAGAAGCGGAGTACATGGCTGCAAGTCAAGCAAGATGTGAGACCATCTAGATGAGAAAGATTCTTATTGGGTTTTTTGGTCAAAATATGGATCCTATACTGATTTACTGTGACAATCAAAGTTGCATAAAACTCTCTAAGAATCCAATATTGCATGTTCAATCCAAGCATATCGACATCTGGTATCACCATCTATGAGATTGTGTGTAGAGGCTGATTATGTTGTTGCATTACATTTCGATAGAGGAACCAGATGAAAATATTTTGACAAAGTCCTTTTCAAGAGGAAAACTCAAGTTCCAAATAAGTAGGATTGGAGTGTTTGATAATCCCTTTCTTACTGAGAGGGAGTTTTGAAAAAGAAGCAATAAATTCCTAATTTACTTTTTCGTTAATTAAATTAGGAGAAATTTCAATTTCAATTTCAACAGAATACTTGGAGGTAGTTACCTAAGGTGAGATGGCTCTTGTCACTCAGTTAAATTAGTAAATTAGAGTTGGAGAGACTTGATTTTAGTTCTACATGATTATTTTCTAATTTGTATCAATCTATTTCAGTTAATTTGAGTTATTGTAGAACTAGTGGAGGTTCAGTCAAGGGTGTGTAACTTTTTTCACACTAAGTGACAAGGGTGTGTAATTTGTTTCACACTGAGTAATCATCTAGTTAATTTATCAATTAGCCTAAATTAACTCATGCATGTAGAGAATTCAAGTTACATATTTGAGATTGGAGTTCAAGGGTATTGTACTATCAGTTGTAAACTAGTCAAAGTTGTACAGGTCATGCATGCAGTCAGAGAAGGATCTATAGGAATTGTATAATCCAAATTGAGGAATTTCCTAATTAATAGGGGCCTAATTCCCAAGATAAGAGTGCAAGGAAATAGTGAATTGGAGGCTCAAAATGTTGGAGTGCAAGGAAATAGTGAATTGGAGGCTCAAAATGTTGGCTAAGTATTGGCCAAAGTCAGTTAATCAAGGTGGGATAGAAGATATAAGTGTAGGTTGAGCTCAATCTTGAGCAGAGCATATTGTATACATCTAGAATCTTTTATTAATGCAATATACAAAGTAAGGGGTTTTCAACAGTTGCTTTCCCCAATATAAATATTTTTTTATGTGTGTTAAATATTGATGCATGTTAATGGTTTGTGTTCATTATCATCAATTTACTTCCATAGATGATTAGAGTAGCTTCAAATCTTGTGATTTAGTAAATTTCATGAGTAGTTTTGACTCTACACATTAATTTCTACAATAATCTTCATAAGGATTGCATGAGAAAATTTGTGACGTCTTCAAAAGGCAGAGGTAATTATTAGGACTTCGAGGAATGATGACATTTCAATGGTGGATCTCACATGGATTCTAGGTTGTTACATATTTTTCAAAATGACACTTCACTAGATGAATATTCAAAGGGTTCGACCAATCCAATGTTTCCATATTCGGAGCTCCTAGAAACCATAGGAAATCATCAATATCTGCTAAACTTCTATGCTGCTAGTCATACCTAGCACAAAAAAAGTAGTTAACATATACAAACCAGCCAAAAGAACAAATGCATCATTCCAAATCCATGACCAATATGACAAAAGAAATGAGGATGAACCTATACCAAAAGTATTTAGCTCCAAGATATCTCTAAAGAACCAACTCATGAAATATATTAAATATTTGGTGCATATACATAGCAACTATATGTGGGTATTGAATAATATTTTTAATTTTTTTTACATGCTCATTTTGTAGATGACAATGTGTGTTTGAAGGCATAAGACAATGCAAGTTACGCGACTTACTATCAGCCTCACTTAACATAGAAAACAAAGTTTGAGAAACCAACTACATGATCATGTTAGTGAGTTCATAATAATAATTTGTCCAATATGCCCTTACACCCCTAAGACAACAACCAAAGTTCATTAATTTCTCTACCAATTTATTGCCAGGCAGATCCCTGAGTTGTTGACGCAAATCTTAAATAGTTGGAGGTGCATTCTCATGGATATTCTTCTTCGAAAAGAAAGAATTTGTTCCCTGGATACTATGGCGCATAAGCATATTCAATAGGAAATATCGAAAATGAGGATGACTTCCAAATATTTAATCATGATACCTGAGTATATGTAAAGGATATTCATGAATTTTAACATTAAAAAAACGTGGATGCAACCAATCATAATCATCATTGGGGAATAAAGTAGGGAATTCCATGTCTAGCAACCCTTCAATATTATATTTTTTGATGGGATATGTACCAATATCTAGGCAATCCACCAGTTCATCAACTTTAGAATCTGCGTTTTCAATGAATTTTCTTATTTGATCCACTTCCATGGATTCATTAGGCATGCCAGAAATAAGGGACGATGGATGATAGTGAAAATGATTAGCCCCCAATGTTTTAATATCTTCATCGGCTCTCCCTGTTTCACCCAGATCACTATCTACATAATGTAGCCTACTATACACATCAGTAGGTATTTTTGGGAGAGAAACAACATAATCCATATCAGTTTCAACATCCCTCTAATATTTATGCATATAAATTTTGTAAATCAATTCATCCATCACAATTTGTCTCTTCACATAACATTCATAATTTTTGGAGTCAACACCACGTCTTTTGACAATTAGAAAATCAATTTTTTCTACTCATCATATGTTAGGTCCCTATAATACTAGTGTAGCCGCATTATTGTTATTATTAGTGTAGCCTCCTATTTTTATTGTTGTGTCCTTATATTATTATTTTTATATAGGATTTGATTATATTGTGACCCCTTAGACTCCTATATATACCAAGGAGGTATTGTCATGTGTATCATCCAAGAATTGTTCATTTATGTGATGTAAATGAGGTTCCCCCTTGAAAAGGTTATTTCTCAAGTAATTGATCTATCCTTTTTTATATTTTGTGAGTTGGTTGCATAACATTTGTATTAGTGCTTTGGATTCTAGGGTTTCCTTGTTTCAAAATGGTCATCTCAGTTTCCCTGTGATACCCCTTAATACAATTTCCTTTCCTTCCCCAAAAAATTAAAAAAAATGTTCTTGAAAATTAAAAGCTGTCATCCCCAAATATTGTAACCATTGGACTCCTAGTACAATATCAACACTGCCCATTGGAATGGAAATCATTGGACTATTTAATACATATTACCCATGGTGAGATTAATATTAAGGCACTTTATGGATATCATCCACTATCCATCACATCAACTCTAAGAGAAAATTATAAGGTTCAAACAGTGGAAGATCACATCAAGCATCAATAACAAGTTATCCAACTCTTAAAGGACAACCTCACTCTCGCATAGAATTGAATCAAACAAAATTAACATCAGCATCATGGTGAAAGAAGTTTTGATGTAGGCAACAACCATACAAAAAATTTCCGTTAAGCAAGCTAAAAATGATAATAAATTATCACCCAAGTACTATGATCCTTACAAGGTTTTACAAAGATTGGTATTATGGCATACAAATTGGAGTTGCTTGCATCTTCCCGAGTACATCCAATTTTCCATGTTTTATGCTTAATGAAGGTTATTGGTGACAAGCTCCTAATCCAGTATTTCCATAACTTGATGAAGAAGGAAAAATCATATTGGAGCCTGAATAAGTCATGGAAACAAGAAACCAACATCTACAGAATCGAGCGATTTCAAAGTATCTCACTAAGTGGAAGAACTTACCCACTGAAGATTCCACGTGGGAGGATGATAATTTTATACAGAAGCATCCAAAACTACCCAAGGGTTGAGGAAAACACTTTTTTGAAGGAGAGGGGCATGTTAGGTCCCCATAATACTAGTGTAGCCCCCTTATTGTTATTGTTAGTGTATCCTCCTATTGTTATTATTGTTCCCTTACATTATTATTGTTATGTAGGCACTGGTTATACTGTGATCCCTTAGACTCCTATATATACCAAGGATATACTTCCATTTGTATCATCTAATACTTGTTTATTTATGTGATGTAAAGGAGGTTTCTCCCTAAAAGAGATTATTCCTGAAGACATTGCTGTCTTTTCTTCTATTTTCTGAGTTGGTTGCATAACATTGTGGAAGCTTACTTGCAATCAAAGATATATCTTGTGCAAAATTAATTGTAATCTCACTATATTTATACTGACCACCATGAAAATGTACCACTTGTAGTATTGGATTTACTCATGTTATTAGAATTTCTTCAACTTGCGTTAAAACTCTTAGAACCTCAAGCTATTCATGGGGATCCATGTTGTTAAAAATAGATAAATAGTGAGAACCTTTATCACTCTTACGTATTTTGCAGATGGGCTCGTCATTCCATCTCACAACATGTATACCAGGATAACGTTCATTACACACTTGGCACATTTGCACAACAGACAAGTTATCAATTCCCTACCAAAATGTTTTCTGCACCCCAATCATCTCTTTGCTAAAATGATGGCAAGGACTTTCATTTTCTATGCCAAACAACAATCTAAATTGAGGATGATGTGAAACAATTTGCCCAATTAGAGCATTGACTTGAACATTTATTTCCATAAAATGATGGGAATCCATTCTTCTATATTGGTTGCATTTGCGTTCATTCTACTTACATAAATTATAAATTTTAATGCTAAAGTGAGACATATAAAAAATGGAAATTTAAATTTTTGAAGTGAATAATCAGTTTAATAGAGAAAACATATACATTGTCTTGCCAATTACACCCTATCAGTTGAAGTTGTCGAACAGAGAAAGGTTTCCTTCATTATGAATTTATTTCTCCACCATTATTCACTAGAGTACTATTTTGCAAAAAAACATAAAAAAAAGATGCATTAAGTAATTACAAAATATATATTGAAATGTACAAATCCTACAAAAATAAATCCATTTGAAGCATTTATCTTCTCTAGTAATAATAATTTTGTCTACATAGTTGCATTGAGAAATTCTTGTTCCCACATTTGCAATAGAATATCACAAATTTGTAACCATCCCTATAAGCATACTACTATCAGTAAAAACATATGATGTCACTAATTATTCAATGGCATCATTTTGCCTAATTTTCATTATTACATCTCTTACATAATTTCTATAGAACTCACAGTTTCCACTTCTATGAAGGGTCTCTATGTAAACACAATGTTCATTAAGAGATTCACAACATCAAGGGGAACAAACATTTCAACAAAATGTTCTTTCCGAGAAATACCCACATTTTCATACTTGCAGTTAAAGAGTTCATCATTCTAACAATTTATTGAAGTTGGTCAATTAAATGGTCAAGATTAAACTTGAGGAACAGATAAATCTTGTATTCATCATGACTCTATTCCTAGACCAATATTCATTGGAAAATTGTTTTGCACAAAGTAATGAAATCAAAAAAACATGAAACAATTAATATATTCCATTGAGATGTGTAAAACCTACTAAAAGGAAAAACACTTGAAGCATGTGTTATGTTCCAAGAGACTGAGTGCACACAGATTCTGAAGGGTTGATGATATTCACAATATGGTTTCCGCAAGGAATGACCCACCCCACATTACTAGTACAATATTCCAAATTCTCAACCATGTCAACGAGCATATTACTATCACCAAATAAACTAGATATTGCAAATTGTTTATTGGCATCATTGTGTCCATCTTCCAATATTCCATTTCTTGTGTTGTTTGAAGAGGACCCTTAGTTCTCGCTTGTATGAACACTATCTTTGTAAACACAATGTTCCTAAAGAAGGATATTGTTATAAAAAATCGGTATAGTGGAAAATTTTGAACATATTCAACATCCATGAAATTGAACATTTGAAGCAATTGTTCTTCCCATGATACTACTCATGTTCCCATACTTATGATTAGACTTCATCATGTTGATGATTTATTGAATTTCTCTTGTTTTGTTGATATTTGGCTCTTCGATGCACATTTACTGCATCCTTATTCTGCTAATACCATTAATGGTGATATTCATTTTCTCTTTTATGTGAACCAGGTTACTAAGGTCTTTTCAAAGTACGCATGCTTGTTCCTTCACTTAACATTTCAACAGAAAATTTTAATAATTTTCTAATTTCGATTTTTAATCTTACATCTCATATTACAACTTGAACAATTTCAATTCTTAATGTTCATTAACTTTATATATCAACTAGATTTCAGTACTAAATAATCTTAAATACTAGCAATAAACCTTTCAAACCACAAAGATATGCGTATATAAATAATATTTCAAATATTGCAATAAAAAATAACCATCAATTACGTAATTACATATAAGCGATATCAAAAGACTCTATATAATCCACAGATAGACAATAAAAATTGACACTGAAGTGCATTATTTGATCTGCACTATAGAAAATCAATGCAAGTAATCTCCAAAAAAGATATCAAAAATTGACATGACTATGTTTTCGATAAATAGTCCAAATTCATATTACAGTGATCTTCAAAATATGTCTATAAAGATTAAACAAAAATGATATCTGCAACAATGTCTAGGAAAAAAATTCTTTCAACCTCAAAGGCTAAATTATGATATCCGCAGGCAGCAGTGGTATATCAACAATAGAATTTGTATTTATAAAATGTGAGAAAACATTTCCATTTCCTATAACATCATTGAAAGATTCAACTGATTTCACATGGAACCCATATCTTTCTAAGATGGAGACATCATCGGCAATTGCTATTGTACATAATCTTGTATGTAAATAATATAGCTTTAATTGCACTTCCATGCAACACAAAATAAGCCTTTTCCTTCAACTACATGAAAAGGTAGTTAGCCTCAGAATTTACTATTTATATCCATCGAGACATTATCAAGTAGTCTCCATCTAAACCCCTAGTCACCTTCAAAATATTCTAATATTCATCCATTAGAAGCTTAGCCAAATTCAAAATTAGTTATCTCTTCAAGTGACCAAACAACCATAGAACCATTGTTTACAAGACAAGATTTTTGGTTCCCATATAATCCTAATGACATACAGCATATGTCGTGTTGGAAAATCAAATATATTATATTAAGGTTTGATTCTCCTTTCTTGATAATTTCTTGTGAGTGTGTTGGTTTCTTTTACTTCTTTATTATCTTATCATTCATTAAGAAATTATACATACATGAAGTTCACAAAACAAGAGATACAAGATATAGGCACATGCCAGGGAAAAAAACCCTTGGAGGGGAAAACCCAATTAAATTAATTCTTCCTTCAAATAGTATTATTTGAGACTCTTCACCCTAGACCAAGACTAAACTTTCCATCCACACCATGTCAGCCTCCAAGATCTTCTATCCTTTCCAGAAAATTTGACTCTACAGCAAATCTGAGCAACACGTAGCTTCTGGTAGCAGCAAAACCCTACGACACTTCGATCTCCTAAACCAGACCACGAAACAAAGAGAGAGAGGCACAAAAATTTTGATTTTCCTCTTCCATAGAGACTCCCCTAAACTTGCACTTATTTCCTCCTTTTCAGCAGGAGACTTTGCATCCCTAGCACTTCCGAGAAGATATTGAATTGCTTGAGAGAGTGAGTGCTCCAAATGACTTCGAATTCCTTCTATATATAGCCTTATTGTGGGTCAAATGAGGGTCTTTAGGCCAACTTGATCTTCCTTAAGCCGACATGATGTGGAGGACACATAATTCATATTTTGCTTGATACAAAACCCTTTTACATGATCTGAAAGCCCAAGAAGGGTCTCTTCGAATGTATAATAACTTTATAAACGTAATATTAATCCTGGGAGTCCACAATGGGGACTTTGACTAATATAATGATGAACCAAGTGTGAAACCCATGATTTAATAAGATATTGTTACAATAATAAAAATTATTTTCTTTATTCTTTTGGCAAGTACATTACATAATGACTCGAGTACATTATTGAAGAACAAACATAGTTACTTTTTCCAACACTCCCTGCTAGCTAGGGAGGTATTCATAATGTACAAACACAATGGAATATCTCAAACTATATGAAAATATGAAGAAATTTTAGGCACCACAAAGCGATGGACTAGATTCCTGACCAGGGTAATCTATTTAGGTGGGACTAAGGTGGAATCAAGATTTCAACCCCTCTAGGTACCATCAGGCTTACTTTCTAACTACCAACACAAACATACAAGTTTGTATGCAAAACCAAGCTCAATAAACAAGACCACCTTTTCAATTCTAGGATTCTTGACATCAACACATAGTGTCAACCTAATGTCTCCCCAAGAAATGCTTCACTCGCAAGGATTCAACAAATATCTTCAATTCCTTTATCATCAATACAATCACCAGTATCTACCAAACCCAATATTGTTCCTTAGATATTCAAACTTCTTACTAAGAATAGCCTTTGTCAGAATGTTTGCCACCTATTCATCTGTTGGAACATATTCTATCTTCACAATCCCATCTTGCACCAAGTTTCTAATAAAGTGGAACTTATTATTGATATGTTTCATCCTTGAATGAAACATGGGATCTCCAGACATCTTGATACAACTTTGATTGCTAGAATTAATCATAGTAGGACCCAGAAACTTTTCAAATAGGTCTGTGAGAAGCTTCCTTAATCAAACAACCTCTTTTCCTACTTCACATGAAGCCACATATTCTACCTTGGCACTACTCAATGCAACTGGATATTACTTCCTACTCATCCATGAGATCAGAGCAGCTCCCAGAGTAAAGCATCCTCTGGTACTGCTGGTTCCATATTTCTCAGTACCACCCCAAGCAGAGTCTATGAAGCTAATTAGCTTGACTTCCTTCCTATGATACTTTAGGCAATGATGTATAGTGCTACGAAGATACCTCAATATATGTTTGGTAGCTATCGAGTGATCATGACAAGGCTCCAACTGAAACTAACTAAGAATTTTCATTGCAAAACATATATTTGGACTAGTATTTGCAAGATACATTAGGGAACCCATCAACTTACAATATGAGGTAGGACCCAAAAAGCTCCTCAACTTATTGAGATTTGTGATCATAGGAGTAACCATTGGCTTGGATTCCATCATCCAAATTTTTTGCAATAACTTGAGGATGTACTTTCCTTTCCCAAAATATATCTCCCCATGTCTCCGCCATACTTCTAGACCTAGGTAGTAATTAATCAATCCTAGATCTTTCATCTCAAATTCAGCTGCCAACATCTTCTTGCATTCTTGAATTCTTCGTTTTACACCATGATGAATAAATCATCCACATATAGTAGAATTATGATTGGCTCATTATTCACTACCTTGATATATATATTTGTATCAACAATACTCTTCATGAACCCAATCCTGAAGGTATATGCATCCATTATCACATACCATGCCCTTGGTGCTTGCTTCAATCCATATAGATCCTTCTTAAGTCTGCAAACATGAGAGTCCCTACTATTCACTTCAAATCCTTCAAGTTGTTCGATGTACACTTCCTCATCAATGGTCCCATTTAGAAATGCAATATTAACATCCATTTGATGGATATTTCACCCCATTGTAGAAACAAATGAAACCAATGATATAATGGTAGTTTACCTTGCAGTAGGTGCAAATGTTTCTTCATAGTCAATGCCTTCCTCTTGACAGAAACCCCTTGCAACAAACCTTGCTTTGTACTACTCTATACTTCCATCAACAACCTGTTTGATCTTATAGATCCATTTCGATGTGACAATCAATTTGTCACTAGGCCTAGGAACGATTTCCCAAACCCCATTCTTCATGATGGATTGATATTCTTCCTACATAGCTTTCTTCCAAACCTATTCATGCTCAACTTCTTGAAATCTGGATGGTTCGGCTTCAATCAACTTTGTCATATATGTAGAATAATCAAAATACCTTTTTGGTTTCTTACTTTCCCTAGAGGACCCTTTTGTACCTTCATGTCCTTCAACATCTTCTAACATAGCTCTCAACCAATATGGCCTTTTCCTTGTAGTGGAATAACCACTCATTGAATAGGCTAACTTGGTCCTTCTTCTTCATTATTTGCTGTAGAGTTCTCATGAACTTCGTCTTCTTCAAATATGGGAACTTCTTCGTCATCAAAATCAATAGGAATATCCTTTTAATTTCTTGTAAGTTTGATTGTCATGAAATATGGCATTCATTTGTACTTCAATGTATCTTCGCTCCTTTATGTAGATTCTATAAGATTTTGAGGAAAGACTATAACCAACAAATATTCCCTTGATGCTTCTCGATTCAAACATCTTTTGCTTGTCCTTTGGAACATGGACATATGATGGACCTCCAAATATGTAGAAATGATCCACGCTTGACTTCTTTCCTATGAATACTTCTTCAGGTATCGTACTATGAAGAATCTTATGAAGAATTCTATTTTGAACCTACATGAAAATCATTGCTTCTTCACCCCATAAGAGCTTCAGTAGCTCTTGATTAAGGAGAATAGTTCTAATACCTTCTTCAATTGACCTATTCTTTCTTTCGTCCAATCCATTTTGTTTGGGATAGTACAAAATATTGAGCTTCCTCTTAGTAACTACATCCTTACAATATGAAATTAACTCTTTCGAAGTGTATTCCCCACCATTAATAGACCTTAGAGTCTTTATCTTCTTTTCAGCTAAGGTTTCCACCTCAACCCTAAATTTCTTGAACTTATAAAATACTTCATCTTTAGTTTTGAGTAGGTAGAGCAATGTCTTCCTTGAATGGTCATTAATGAATGTTACATAGTAGAGATGACCTACAAGTGTCTTGTCATACATGGGCCAGCATACATTAGAATGGTTGAGGTCTAATATTTCTTTAGATCTAGATTCACTATGATGAAATGGCTTTCTAGTATGCTTCCCCAAAGAAAATCCCTTGTGTACACCTTCATGATCTAGCTTCATATCAGGAATGCCACTAACCAATTTTATAAGAGTAGGGATGAACCTATAATGAAGATGACCATATCTTTGATTCCATAGTCCAATGGAACTTATTTTCATATGAACAAGACCTTGAGGAGATGTAGTGATAACCTGGTAAATACTTCCTTCACAAACTCTAATAACCCTATCTTTGTCAATAATAGAGTTCTTTCCCCAAACCAATATGTTTCAGTCAACAAAAACAATTCTTTCCTCTTTATCTTCTAAACAAGAAATATAAATTAAATTATTTTTTAAGCTTGGAACATAGAGAATGTTGTTGAGATGTAGCTTTGATCAATTGTCTAGCTTTAATGATGTAGATCCCAGGCCTCTAACATCATAGCTTTTGTTGTCACCCAATTCCACTACATGGGAGGATGACTCCTTTGATAGTGTGTGAAGTTATCTACTTTCACCTGTCATATGTCTCAATGCTCCACTAACAATGATACATGCATTATCATCAATAAGATATCATGTAAGGGTAGCCAAGAATCCATGACTCTAAACTTTGTTGAATAGGTAGTAGATGATCTTCCTGATCCATCTTCCAGGAGAGTTTAAACCCAATCTTACGTAGTTCACCATAGAGGGAAACTCCATGTCAACAAAGTGATCTTTGACTTATCTTTACCTTGCCTTTGAAACCATGTTAGAAAATCAAAGATATTATATTAGGGTTTGATTCTCCTTTCTTGATAATTACTTGTGAGTGTGTTGGATTCTTTTACTTCTTTATTATATTATATTTCATCGAGAAATTATATAGATATGAAGATCAGAAAATAAGAGACATAAGATATGGGCACATGCCAGGGAAAAACCCCCCTCGAGGGGAAAACCTAGTCAAGGTAATTATTCCTTTCAATACTATTTTTTGATACTCTTCATGCCAGACCAAGGCCTTAATTTCCCTCCACACCATATCAGCCTCCAAGATCTTTGACCCTTTCCAACAACTTCAACTATGCAGTAGATCCCAACAACATGCAACTTCCAGCAATAGAAAAACCCTAGGATACTTCGATCTCCTAAACCAGACCATGAAACAAAGAGACAGAGGCACCAAAAGTTTGATTTTCCTCTTCTCTAGAGACTCCCCCAAACTCACACTTCTTTCCTCATTATTAGAATAGACTTCACATCCCCAGCATTTCCTAGAAAATATTGAATTGCTTGAGAGAGTGAGTGCTCCAAATTACTTTGACTTATATATATAGCCTTCTTATGGGTCGCATGGGGGTCTTTAGGCTGAGATGATGTGGAGGACACATAATTCATATTTTTCTTGATATAAAATCTTTTTACATGATCTAAAAGCCAAAGAAGGGTCTCTTCGAATGTACAATGACTCTATAAACTCAATATTAATCCTAAGAGTTCACAATGGGGACTTTGACTAATATAATGCTGACCCAAACATAAAACCCATGCTTTAATAAGTCATTATTACAATAATAAAACAAGTTTTATTTATTCTTTTGACAAGTAGATTACATAATTACTCAAGTACATTATTGAAGATCGAACATAGTTACTTTTTCCAACATGTCAGTGATAGGAACACATGAAAAGAACCACTCGTTTCCTATAATATTGAACCAATAGATAGTGCAACCATAGGAAGGGTAATCATCATAATTTGTCTAAATATAGGAAGAAAAAAATTCCTTTATGAAAAATAGCCTCCTTTGGGGGCGTTACACCAGAAAAAGGAGGTTTCATCCTTCTCCAAACCATGTCTACACTGATCCAAATAAAAAAAAACGATTCAATGTTTTTGCACACATGTTTCAGCATAACTCAGTCATATTTTCATGGACTAAATTTATCTAACAAAATTAATAATCCCCACTCTCCAACACTAAGAGCTCCAAGATTTCTAAAGGCCTTTGTAAAAGGGTTTACTATGAAATAATTCTTAGAATGGAAAGAAATTCCAAGCACATTGAACATAATCATCGATCCAACAGTACATTGAATTATGTATCTAGAATGAAGAAAAGGAAAAAGAAACAAGATATGTGTTCTTTATCATTAAGATAACATCAAACAAAGCAGTTATACTAGATATCAATTGGCAAAAAAATAAATCAAAATTATTTGTTTCCACATCGATTGCAAGCGACAAGAAAAATAAGGTTTCAATAGAACACTCCATTCATTACAAACCAACTGAAATTTTATCAGCACTCATAAAGGAAGCCAATGAAATTTAAACTCAACAATCTCAAATGGAAGAAACTTTCAAACAACTAGATCCATGACAAAATCAACAACTTTCGTGAAAGCAAAGTAAATATTGTATGTTACATTGCAAAGGATAAAAGCTTTAAAAATACTTATCTTATTAAACATGTAAATTATGATATTAAACATGCTAAAAATATACTCCACAAAATCTTAAAAAAAACGTTATTTAAAAAATAACACTATATAAAAAAATTAACACTATTTAAAAAAATGCGTTGTTGTAAAAAAAGAAGAAAATTATAAATAACATTATTTCAACTAACATTCTTTGAAAAATAACATTACTGAGAAAACATATATATCTAAATGATATCTATCTCAATATATATATATATAGAAACCATTTTTATGAAAAATGTCAGATGTTAAATTGCATGTTCAATAGAACTGCCATTATTTTTTTTTAGTTTTCACGATTCTCAAATTGAAATTAATTTTTTTATTTTGTGTAGTTCTTCGTGGTCTTAGATTTGGCATCTCCTCAATCCTTGCCCTATTTTCTTCTTTCTTGAATATAGGGTAACTAGCTAAGACTCATTCATTGCCAACTCTTTTGTTCACGGAGCCAAGTTCGCTTTTTGGCATGCGGGAGGGTTTGGTTCTTCTCGTCTGCTCCATAAAGAGATTAAGAACGAGGCTGCTAGAATCACGTTCATCAATCTGCTCTATGTCTAACAATAAAAAATGCAAAGCAACCCTTTTCCTAACTCTAACCTTCATTCATGTCTTACATTTCTTTCAGATTCACTATGCTTGGGACTAAATTACGGTTGTGCTGCATGACTATTGTTGCCATTGTGACCATTCTGTAGGGAAATCCTCCACCACATCAAGTATAATGCCTAAAAATTGTAGAAATCTCTGTGTGATTTTTCATTAAAAGGGGTTTGCATTATGCAATGAGGTTTTCATTTGTTTTTATTTAGGCATTTGTTGGAGCTGTTAGGGTTTGACTAGAGCTCCATTCATGACCTACGCTATGGTTTTCCTTTTCCTGTGTGCGTTAGAACCATATTAACAACTATGTTGCTAGAATTGTGTTCATCACACTGATATCTCTCTCACAGTAGCTAACATGAAATAAAACTCTACCTCTACCTATGTCTAACTTATGTTGATGTCTTTGATTTTTCTCACATTTATTATGCTCCCTAATAAATTATGTGTGTCTTGAAGGATCCTTATCGTCGCCCTAACTGTAAGGGAGAAAAATTTTCCACCATGTCAAGTATATCATATCAAGGCACTAGTAATGTCTTCTAGAAAGTTACAGGTAAAATCTCTTAATGTTTCTTCGATCCTAAACCATTTTTGTTGATCTCAAAGGGTTCCCATTATGGTGCAAGGTTAAAATTTATTTTGCATTATTTAAAAGGGGCTTCCATTATGGCGCGATCCTATGGTTTTTTATTTTCATTTTATGCATTCCTTAGGGTGACTTGTTCTAGGAGCTTTGTTCTCGACCTCCACTACCACTTTTTTCTCTCCCCTTGCTCCAAAAAAATCATTTTTTTGACACTTGACCTTTGGACTCCCGACTTTCTTGACATCTGACCCTCCAACTTCCGCCATCCATATTACCCCTACTATGTTGTAGGTTGGAGTTATGGCCACCCCTACAACTAAGTTGTATGTAATATCATCACAACTTTCGACTATCTGACTGGATTCAACTTTGACTAGGAATAAATTATTATTTCTATCAATTTTTGTGCCAAGCATCATTTTCTTTTACTTTTTTATTGTATTCTTTAAAAGAAGTCACAAATTGCAATCATATATATTTCAAATAAACATACCTGGACCTCTAATCATCCAGCCTCACCTCCATTTTCAAACAAAAGAGATTCAAAAGTTTTCTCACTTTTGTGAAAAATTAATAACTATCATGAAAATATATTATTGTTGGTCCTCAGGGTTTCAACAAAATTTACATAGTTTCCTCCTTTGTGTTTAATATTTTGCAATATTTTCTTCATGCCCTCATTACAGTGTTTCTCTGAAACTTCCTCGTGATTACAAAGAAATAAATTCAATTTCATTTTGATGCTCATAAACATAGTAAACATGCAATATGCTAAAGAATTGGGTTACTCAATTCCATATTCGTTTATCCAAGATTAATTATTTTTAATTATTTTTTCAAGACATAAGGTGGGAAAGAAAGCTGAATATACCCCATAAAAGTAGGTTATTTGATATATTAAGGAACAACAAAAGCGATTAAAAAATATGCAACCAGAAGATTATTTTGATCAAGAAGGAAATGAACAATTTGTTGTTCAATGTTTATTCTTATAAAAGAATTCATGAAAAATTCAATATCGAAACATACAAGTTTGCATTCTCTTACTCAGTATAGCACAAACTACCCTGAGCCGACCCACTAAAACAAAAGCAACAAAAATTGAGCCCACCCTTAGTCAACTCGACAAGCAAAACCCAACAATTGAGAAAAATGCCAACAAAAATAAGAAAACCATAGAGGTCCTGTTTTTAAGACCATCATGCTCAAATTGATTCAATACCCACTACAACCATGTTTTGGGAAAAAAGAATGTTTGTACACCCTTAACCATTTCCATTTCATTTTCCAATACCTCCACTACCACGTTGCAATTTCCGAGAAGGATCGATTGAACTCCATCGCTACTTTACCATGCTTCTTTGCACTCCCTCTCATCACATCACAATTGATCCTTGCTCTTGATAAAAATACAAATGATTATAATTTATATCTTATAGTAACTACTCGACTTTCACCTGGCATCCAACTCTTTTCTTATTTCAACTTTTGGGCCACCATGATGAGGATTGGAGTGTTCCTTAACAACCTCTTTTGAATGGTCTCCCTAACTTCTTCAAGGAAAGAATGTAGTCCATTAACATTGTGAAAAATTGATCGTCTATGTTCCTGTAATATATGCAAACATAAGTGTCGTACACATACAATTGCTTTCTTATTCTACTTTCTACAATGAGTAAGTTTCCACCTATGATATTTCTTTTACATTTTCCTGGCCTGGAGACATTAGATCTCCTTCTTAAACATCTCAATCACTGGAACATCCAAGCTACTAGGCACAAAGTAGTCGTCTAAAATATAAAGTTACTATAGCAATATCCATGATTTCCTAGTAGCACTAGTGATTACTATATCTCTACGCTTTCCTAATACCACAATGATTATGATATCTAAGACCTTGTTGTGATGCCATAATTATGTTTCCTCGATGGTCCTTGTCTGCACCTGATAACCCCCCATCTTTTGATCAGTTCCTCATTCAGTTCTAAGAGGTGCATGGCTTGGGTATCCAATCCATCCATTTAAAATCTTAAAGGTGTTTGGTTAAGGGAAGTTGAGTTGGTGATTGGTGGTGAGATGAACATAGTTTATGAACACCAATCCAACATTCGGCTCCTAGAGTATATCAAAAATTCCACTGAAAATGGTGGAGACATCAAGTCATGTGGGGCGATTTAGGAGAAAATGGTGGGAAAGTGGTGATGTCATGTCTAGGGTGTAGGTTTTAACCCTGCACAGAACTTACCTGCATACGAATTCTAAAACAAAGAAAATAAACAATGTGAGAGCATAACACATAAAACACATATGCACAGAGATTTTTCCTGTGCATCCCAAAACTGGGACTACCAGCTTGACTTTTCATTATATTCCTTTCAATGTTACAATACATATTTATACATGCTGAAGCATCCAATACCATGGACCGAAAAAACCATCGCGTCCAAAACCATGGACCAAAAACCATAGGTAGGTTCGCCCAACCTAATATAGGGTCCAAAAAAAATTTCTGGAGGCGCTGCCGCAGACCTCATAGAGGGGGCCTACCCACCACCCTCAAACCCCTCGAACAGGGGGGGTTGCCGCCCCCTCTAACCCCCCGGTTCACTACGTAGGTTAGTCATGGAAAGTATATAACACAGCCCAACAATCTCCCACTTGTTGTTTTCTTTCCACAGGGGGCCATAGGAGAGCTTAGTCATTTTTCCAGCCTTGAAACGCCCATTGTTTCTCTACACCAAGAGAAATTCTCATAGCTCACAGATTTTTTAATGCATCTGCAGTATTCTTCAAAGTGTCCACCTTTACCAGCAACATCTTTTTGTCTTCTATCATATCCCTCACAAAGTGATACTGAACATCAATGTGCTTTGTATTTGAATGATAAGCAGGGTTCTTTGCTAAGAAAATTGCACTTTGGCTGTCGCAATCTATCCTTATAGCTCCCTGTACTAACCCCATACTTGAACAAAATCTCTATAACCAAACTGCTTCCTTACTTGCATGAGTGGATGCCATGTATTCTGCCTCTGTAGTTGATAGTGCCACTACAGGTTTTTTCTTACTCATCCAACTGACTACACCTCCAAATAGGTTAAACACATACCCACTTGTAGATCTTTTCTGATCCAGATCTCCAGCCCAATCTACATCAACAAAGCCACGAATATCCAACACTCTGTCCAATCCTGGTCTTCCTTGGTAGCACAAACCATAATCACCAGTGCTACGCAAATACCTGAAAACCCACTTCACTATTGTCCAGTGCTCCTTCCCTGATTTTGACATAAACCTGCTCAATACTACCACTGCATGTGCAATTTCTGGTCTAGTACATACCATTGCATACATCAAGCTACCGACTACACTTGCATATGGAACATGGGACATGTCTTCTTCCTCTTCTTGTGTCTTGGGACATTATTCAGTAGATAACCTCACACCTACAGGAATAGGAACCTTCACCGGTTTACTATCCTGCATATTAAACCTCTGTAGTAGTGTCTCGACATACTTCCTCTGGTTTAACCAGAGCTTCCTCTCAGCCTGATCTCTTTTAATTTCCATGCCCAAAATATAGTTTGCAGCACCAAGATCTTTCATGTCGAATTTGGACGACAATTGGGTCTTCAAATCCTGGATAATTTCTTTGTCATTTCCAACCAGCAACATATCATCCACATACAAGACCAGATAAATAACATGGTCACAATTTAATTTAAAACACACACAGTGATCTTCTTTGCTTCTGGTGAAGCCAAGTCCCCGTATAAATGTATCAAATTTCTGATACCACATCCTTGGTCACTGTTTTAACCCATACAGAGACTTCTTTAACTTGCATACCATTTCTTTTTTACCCTTCACCGCAAAGCCTTCAGGTTGCTTCATGTAGATTTCCTCTTCCAAATCCCCGTGAAGAAATGTTGTCTTCACATCCATCTGTTCTACCTCAAAATCAAAAGCAGCAGCAACATATAAAAGTAATCTAATAGAAGTTACATTGGCAATAGGAGAAAAAATATCACCAAAATCAATTCCTGGCACCTGGGAATAACCTTTTGCCACCAACCGAACTTTGTATTTTTCCACCTTCCCTTCTACATTTGTCATCTTCTTGAACACCCATTTGCTGCCAATGGATTTCCTTCCAGCCGGAAACTCCACCAGATCCCAAGCCTCATTTTTGTGTAAAGATTCCATTTCATCAACCATGGCCTCTTTCCAGAGTTTTCCATCCTCTGAATCCACTGCTTCCTTCATAGTTCTAGGATCATCATAAGTAACAGACAAAGCAAAATTTGAATAGAAAGCAGATGGACTATACCTTTCTGGCTACCTTCTTTCTCGAACTGATCTTCTCACAGTCGGAGCTTGTGGCTCTTCATCTTCTGATTCCTCCTCTGCTACAGAGTCTAATTATTCCTCCTTTAGTTCAAACTCTATCTTCATAGGTTGCTTTGGTTGGACTTCATGTTTAATAACATCTTTCACCTCCCTGAACACCACATCTCGATTGTACACAACCTTTCTTGTTACTGGGTTCCAAAGCTTATAACCCTTTAAACCATCCTTATACCCAATAAAGATGCACTTTTCAGATTTACTATCCAACTTGGTTCGTTTCTCCTTTGGAACATGTACATATGCATCACATCCAAATACCCTCAGATGTGAAAGAGAGGGTTTTTTACCAGTCCATACTTCTTATGGAGTCTTATCCTCCAATGCTGATGAAGGTGAGTTGTTGACCAGGTAACATGTAGTATCCATCGCCTCTACCTAGAATTCCTGTCCTAACCCGGCACCACCGAGCATGCTTCTTGCCCTTTCCATCAACGTCTTGTTCATTCTTTCTACGACTCCATTTTGTTGAGGTGTATATGGAGTAGTCTTCTGTCGTGCTATACCACACTTCTTACAGAATTCTTTAAATTCTTTGCTGCAGAATTCTCCACCATTATCTGTCCTCAACACCTTTATCTTATTCTCTGTCTAATTTTCCACCAGAGCCTTAAATTCGTTAAACCTGTCAAAGACTTCAGATTTCTTCTTAAGGAAATATATCCATGTATTCCTTGAGAAGTCATCTATAAATGATACATAGTACACAGACTTACACAGTGATGGAACTTTCACAGGTCCAAACACATCACTGTGCACAAGCTCTAATATTTGTTTCGTCCTCTTACCACCAGAGGGGAAACTCACCCGATTCTGCTTCCCATATACACAATTTTCACAGAAATCAAAATCCAGAGAGCTATTCTCATACCTTCTACCATACCTTTACCATGAAGTATTCGAAGGCCCTTCTCTCCAATATGTCCAAGCCTTTGATGCCACAGCATGGTCTTCTCTCCAGAGACCACTAGATTTTCTGCTCCATTTTCAGGAAACATAGAACTAGAACTATTGCACCCATCAACAACAGTGCTACCTTGTAGCTTGTACAGAGTTCCAATCCAAACTCCCCACATCAATACAGTTGCTCCTCGAACCATCTTGCAGGTATCCTTCTCGAACACTGTCTTTACACCTGCATCATCCAACTTGCTTACAGAAATCAGATTTCTGGCCAACACCGGAATATGCAGAACACAAAGAAGGGTTCTAACCCTTCCACCTTGCAACTTCAACTTTACTTTTCCGCGACAAATGATTCTAGCCTTCCTATCATCTCCTAAGAAGATATCACTACCATCATATTTCTCATACTCGCAGAACCACTCTCTATGGGGAGTGAAGTGAAAGGATGCACCTAAGTCAATCAACCATGCCTCATGATCTACATGTGTACTTGACGAAGCCAAGTACACATCCCCACCTTCATCTGAGGTGGTTTTCGCCTTTGCAAAAGGAGCATCATCAGATCCCTTTCCTTTATCAGGATCTTTTAGATTTACAATCCCTTCTGAAGTGCCCTTCCTTTCCGCATTTCCAGTACACCACCTTTATAGGTTTTCCCGGAGATTCAGATCTCCCTCTAGATTTAGATCTCCCACTCGATGACTTATTTTTGTTTCTGTTCTAGGACCATCCTCGTACAGCCAAGGCATAACCATTCTGGTTATCCATATTTTTCCGTCTCATCTCCTCCGTCAACAAGGCTGAGACTATTTCATCAAACTGCAAAGCAGTTGCATTGCTACCTATTGCAATAACCA